>BLXT01002252.1:941282-951400 GCA_019648995.1 Plakobranchus ocellatus | reverse complement strand
AAAAACAATTACGTCCATGGGAAGAAAGGAGAATTATTTGGCGGTTCGGCCCGGCCCAGATACAGAAAGGCCATGCAAATCTCAGGGCGAATGCGCTAGCCGTTGTGTCACCAGCCAACGTTCCTAGCTACAGGGGACGTGAGAGAGAAGATAGATATCAATACAATATCCCTAGATGTTGCTTTTTTTATTTTTATGTATGTGTTTATTTATTGATTTACTCAATTGTTTTAAAATTAATTTTTGCCCATCGTTTTGTTTAGTGAAGAGGAAAATTAAATAAACAGTTGAATAAAGTAATACTTATCATGACTGGTAGGTAGATCCATTAAAAAAAAAAACCAATAAAAAACAAAAAAAACACACATAAAAAAAAATTAAATGAAATAAAACGAAAAAAAGACGTTTGAATGTCGTGCACATGGTCCACCCACAGAAGAAAAAAAAATTATCTCAGGTTTTCAGACTCTCAGGTCAGGGAGACAGGTTGGACTCGAACTCACGAACTCTAAGATCTGCAAAGCTCAAGACTGACTCAATACCGTTTGTGTCACCAACGCATAGAAATGAGAGATTAAGACGGATTAAGTATTTTTAAAGTTCCTGCCTAGCAGGAACTGATCCTTTAATAGCATTTTGTTTTTCGACACCTTCAGCTCATTCGAGAAAATAATACTTAAAATCAGTTGCTATGGGAACTACGAAAACTTGAAAATTCTACTAATGTATGAGTCATAAAAGTAAGTGATGTATACACAATAGTTAGCTTAGTTATTACACTGATTTAATCGCCACGGTGTAAATAAGGTATTATAGTTCTTTTTTTTATTACTTCTAATCTTTTTGTTCTTTAAAAAAATATATTATTAGCCTTTTTTGTTGCAGTTTGGAGTAATTTATTCTCATGATAATCATCACTCTTTTGATCGCTTGATGAAAGCGTCAGAAGTTAAGGAAGAGTTTGTTTATAAAGGAAAAAGAAGAAGAAGAGCTTAAACTCTATGAATATTTATATTTTGACTAAGGCCTAGTCTAGTATAGAAATGAAGGTTTAAAGTCAGGTCAGCTTCCTCATCTGGACTAAAAGCAAGCTGATATAAGAAAAACTTTAGATCCTTAAAAGTTTCTCATCATCCGATAAATTTCCACTATAATATATTTATTTTTGACAAAGTCCGACTTAACTGCTTTAAACTTGCAAAATAAAATGCATCTATATTTCGCGTGTGCCACAAACTCATAACTACTACTTAAATTATTTTTTAGAGTAGGAATATAAAAGTGTAGACTTATATTGAAAAGTTTAAAAATAAATAAATAAATTACTCGAGAAAGGGAGGGGGGGTGGGGGGTGGGAGGTGGAGGAGGAGGAGGAAAAGTACCATAAAATGATCAGAGTTCTTTGTGTCCACTCGCTAAAATACAATCTCAGAGAGAACGTTGCCTTGCTCATAAACGTCATTTTGTGTGAACAAGCCGTGATAATTTAAGTCTTCCCAACAGAATTCAATAGAGAATGAAGCGATGGAACTTATTGCAAAAGTAGCGTATTAAGGAGTCGGATAGATCATATATAATTATTAATGCAGGACTTACTAAATTTCATAATTACGCTTGTTCTTGTAAAGCTAAATCTTTCGCTCGAGATAATGTGTCGAATAGAATTCAATTGAACACAGACACTTTACTTAGAGTAAAGCTGCGAGTAGTGAGAGAACAATAGCGAGTTCGAAAATTTTACGATTGGGATATTAAGATAATAAGAATAACATAACACTTAAGCCAAAGTAGGAAGTAATATTGAAGTGCATGCGAATTATTTGGCTTGCACCCCTCTGAGTTGACCATGTGTGCTCAATAAGCATTCTGCCTGTTTCCTTTGAATTTAAAATCGTACGTTAGGCTACGCTCGACATAGAAAACAATTCCAATTTTTTTTCATGCTGGTCAAAAAACAAAACGTTATTGAGGGAAACTTCTGCCTTGCATCTAGTTACAATTTCATGATTGCCATCTCAACAAATGACGAAGGAGGTGTTGAAAATTACTGGAAATGATGATCGATATAATTATGAGTATATCCGTTAAAACATGTTTGCGATGAATCACATTGGAGGTTTAAAGTTCGGCATAAATAAAAGAGAAGAAAAAAAAACCCTGGATATTTCAGAGAAAGGAGTTCTTTATGCTTTTAATAGAGTGCTTTAAGTAATACAGCTTTGCTTGTACACTCTTTACTCATTTTCACATTATGAGATACATTTCAAAAAAATCTCTCGGTCTGTGGTGCTCTGTAAGGTAGAAACAGTAATATAGATCCTGAAAGGATTTGCCTTTGCCTAAATTTGAAATATTTTAGGCAAACATTTCAAAATTGATTAAGAAGCAATTAATAAATGGTGAAAATCAAGCACCACGAGAATAATAGATATTCGAGTTAGAAAAATAAGCCTGTAAAATTGAATTATTAAACAAAAAGTATATTATGAAATTAAATGAATTAGATATTGATAAATAAATATCACTATACCAAGTTCAGTAAAAAGGAGATTCGCGCAGAGTATATATGACTTGTGATATATTTGAAATGTACTATTTTAAAATAATGTCCCCTCCTTTATGTATTTCAATATTTTCCCCATAATTTTCCTTGGAGTTCATGGATAACTTAATTCTCTTCAGTAAATCTCTAGTTCAGGTGAACCTGTCATCTCAGCCCGCTAGGAGTTTATTTTTAATTGTTGCTGCGGAAATAAACCTTGTTCAAAATAAAATTATAAACTCCTATTATTTTACGTTTTACTTGAGCATGGAGCTCCGTGATAAATTAAAAAAAAAAGTATCCAATAACGATTGAGTTGGGCAAAGCGAAAGGGTAATCTTACAAACTAAACAACGTGAAAACATGAAAATTGGTTGGTAGGTTCATAAAAATATGCAGTTCACACTGTGATCTTTGAAATCTTTAAAACTAATAGAATCCGTTTTGTAACTTTCTTAGGGAGACACATCGTCATCACAAAGCCCGTTGCGTGAATTTGTGAAGTTCGTAGCAGATGTTGACGCACATCCTGATACAATATTATTTTACGTTTTACTTGAGCATGGGAATCCGTGATAAATAAAAAAAAAAAAAAAATTCAAAAAAGGCATCCATTAATGATCGACTTGGGCAAAGCGAAAAGGGTCATCTTAAAAACTAAACAACCTAAAAACATGAAACTTATTTGAAATTAAATACGCTAATTTAGTAAATCACTGAAAACTTTTGTTTTATGAGCTGTCTTTTGTTCGTGTCATTGGTGTTGTTGTTATTGTATATTATTCGCGCAACAACATTCAATTCATTCCATATAAATTTGATATCATCCTTTGCAATAATATGATAAATTTAACAGAATTAGAACGCAATAAATTCACGATAATAAATCATAAGTAGAATAGAACGATGAAAAACAAGAATATTTTCCGGGAAAACCCCACTATTAGGCCCCTACTCTATTCTTGTTGGGCTATAAACGAGAAATAGCCCTTGTCAATAATGTGGTAACATATTAATTAACCAATCAAATTTTATAAAAAAAAAAAAAAAAGTCATTTCTCAACGTTTGGGGAAATTCTCAATTCACACATATGCATACATCAGTTTTTAAGGTCAAGGCATTTCAAACAGGTAAAAAATATCATTAAAAAACTGCGGAGAATAAAGAAATTCATTTTTTAAGTTGTTCTTTTTGATAAGTCAGATATGTAAATGTATCTAGATGCAAGATCACCATTCAGTAGACACTAGAAACACTAAAAAAGCTTTTAACCAAAGGATGCAAGGGCAACTGGTATTTAGGCCTAACATATCATAAAGAATTATAAATATATCCAATTCACAAATTAAAACAAAAGCCACATAGCTTTATTGTAAGCTTCAAGGTAAAAATTCAGAATCATCAAACTAAATGTAATTAATTGACTTTTGCTATTGTTTTATTTTGTAAAAATTATAGAATTTCCAAAAGAAAATTGTCTATAATTTGAGCTAAGTATAAAACAATATTTTGCTGAAAATGCAATATATGAGGCATTAGTCTAATGTAGACTGCATTTAGATTTAGTTCTTTGTGTAGTTTTAAGCACTTACCGTGGACAACAATCAGCAGGTGATACTTTGTTGTTGAGATGCCACCTGATGTAATCATCCATCGGGGTCCAGATCTGGTCTTTTCTTGATCTCAATTCTGCATGGATTGTCCGGACTATCGAGATAAAAGTTTCTTCGATTTCTTTACTCATTTGTTGGCTTGAAACAAAAATTCATGGTTTTGCATTTTTTTTCAAAACTTTGATAACCATGAAATGAATTATTTGAAATCCATTTGGCATCCAGATCGATCATCAAAACGAAGCAATTTTCGATCACTCAAAATCAATGCATGAATCTGTGTTTATCCAATGTAAGCGGCACCGTGCACAGGGTCGTAACTTTTCCTCATTCTGTCCAACAGCTGACCATTTACGCTCGAGTGGTTCTCGGTCTCCCCCGCTTCAGAGCGCAGGTTTTAAAGAAAAAGAATTTACGAAGAATGAATCGGTACGAGATAAAGTACAATGACTGTAGTTGCTCAAGATTATCACTCGAGAGTGTATAAACGGGTAGAGGCAGGGACGGTGGCTGTCCGAGCCCTGGCCGAAGATGATTGAGCGCAGTCTGTAAAAAGTAAAGTTATATCCTTCTCAATGAGGCGTACAGTGAGTGGACAGCAGGAGAGGGCAGTTGTTCCTTGACCATCAACCCTCACAGATTGTGCACATATTAGTAACAGCGCCAGCGACGGCAGTGGTAGTGGCTAGTACTGTAGTAGTATAGTGTTGGTACCGGTCAGTGGGTGGTGTTGGTCAGTGAAACGGGCAGAGGCGTTGGTCCAATGTTACAGTCCAGTCAGTCACTTGACCAGCGCTGAGCGACCAGTCGGCAAGTTAGTTGGCTTGGCGGCGCGCGGACGGGCAGATGAATGAGTGGACAAGAGAGACTGTACTGACTTAGGATATGTTGAAATAATAGAAACATGTGAGGAAATGTAACTACCTTGTGAAACTATGAGAGAGTAGTAATGTAGAGGAAAAAACTTTGGGATAGACGGAGAGAGAAAGAGAGAGAGAGAGAGAGAGAGAGAGAGAGAGAAAGATATTGAGAGCTCTTAGAGAAGTTTGAACGGTAGAAAATGGAGACCGTGAAAAAAAGGTCAGGATATGATAGAGAGCTAAAGAGAGAATCATGCTGAGTCTTTAAAAAAGCAAGACTCTTGCAAAAAAATAAAAGATAAGATTAAAGATAAAGTGGTTAATATGACTACATTCCATGTTTAGATCTTAAAACAATTAGAGCAGATATAATAGTCTCTCTTTGCTCCCTCTGCTTGAACTATCATTTTTAATCTCGCTTGTTGTTTTGTTATTGTTTTTGTTGTTGTTGTTCTTCATCATCATCATCATCATCATCATCATCATCATCATCATCATCATCATCATCATCATCATCATCATTATCATCACCATCATCTTCATCATATCATCACCATCATCATCTTCATCATATCATCCTCCTCCTCCTCCTCCTCCTCATCATCATCATCCTCTTCTTCATCTTCTTCTTCTTCTTCTTCTTCTTCTTCTTCTTCTTCTTCTTCTTCTTCTTCTTCTTCTTCTTCTTCTTCTTCTTTTTTTCTTCCTCTTCATCCTCTCAATTACATAAACTCTTTCTAGAAATTTGGCTCAGAAGGGAAGGCGTTTTACTTTTATTACATGTTTGTACATTATTTTGTAAAATTTTTCTGAAGCTCATCCCGGTCGCAAAACATCGCACAAAATTGGTGTTTTTTTTTTTTTTTTTTTTTCGCCATCATGTTTACAGCAAAATCGTGCTTTTAGTTGAGGCCCACTCCTCATTATAATGCAAATCTCTTTGAAGATCAAACCCCAAAAGTTCTTTGGACCAACTCGCACCACTATTTTGCTGTAAGTGACCAAAAAACCTCTTAAAAATCATTTGGAAAACACTTTAGGGAACATTTTGGGAGTTCATAAAATAAGGCAGTAGACACAAAATTTGTATGCTAATTAGTTTTCTGCAGAACATTATGTAACTTCAGGCTCCAGATTTTGTAAAAAAGAAGGCGAGTTTTCTCACTGTTCGCGTCTCTCACAATTTTTAATAACCCTAAGTTTCTTCGAGAATCCGACAAGATGGGGACATTCTTGAAAGATACATTGAGAGAGACGTTTTCAAAAGTATCAAAATGCTTAGAATTTATTATAATGCACAGAATTCTAATTCGGAATCTGAATTACCTTCGCAACACACATAATTCTCTCAGCAATATTTTATATTTGCCAGCTCGAAAACGAAATGATTGTTTGACGTTCAGCAACTTTTGGTTTTCACCACTAAAAAAATTATGAAGACACACAAAATGGGACTCTTTAAAGGAGTTATATTAAAACAAAAATTCCTCTTAAAAGAATTGACTTTAAGTGGCTTCCACTATAAATGTTAAAATGGGAAAGATTATTACTTATGAAAACTAACTTTGTTGAAAAACGCAAGGCGAAGTCATTTATTTTCTTTCTTTCTTTCTTTATTTTTTAATAAGGATGATTTCATATTTCTTCAAACCTTTTGAGCTATTTCTTGTTCTATATTTAAGGAAATACGCTTAAGAGCTCCTTCGATACGCATCATCATTTGTCTTATTAGACAGAAGTGAGGAAATCGGCAAATAAAAAAAAATAAAATAAAATAAATGAGGCATTCATTAATTGCATAAAGTGACGAAATGCAAGCTCTTTTGGTGCTTTTTCGTACATATGCAAGATTCTAAGTAGGCTTCAAACGAAATTCTACAATGCGCTTTTAGTGTCTCTTTGAATTTTAATGATAAAATTAATTCGAAATCTCTGCCTCATTTTAGGTGTCAAATCTACTTTCAGAAATAATACTGACACTCGTTTTATATAAAGCAGGAAGGCGAGATAATAACTAAGTTATCAGTAAAAAAAAAGTGACTTTCTTACGTTCAGATCTCCTTGATATAGGTCATTGACCTATCTATAACTAAAACGTCTATCATGTAGATTAAGGAACATCTTGGCAATATCCTGTCTCAATTTTACAATTTTTATTGGCGTTAGGATAGTAAGAAAGAAAAATGGTACGCATTATTTCTGTCTTTTCTCTTTTTCTGTATTCGCAGTTGGGAATTAAACTATGACTAAAACTGCTAAATTGGGTATCGCTTGTATTGTGTAGGTTTGGCTGACACTCTACTCTATGTTTATCGCAAACCGCCCACTGTTATACTTCAATATTGGTTCTCTAAACTTCCAACTTTAGATTCGATAGACCTGCTTGAGTTTTGAAAAGAGATTTAGTAGGATTTTTAGCGAAAAATAGTTTCCAAAAGCACCGGCCAAAAAGCAATTATGGGTGGAAAAAAAAAATTAATTAAATGATCTTTCAAGTAACAGAATTGATCTATGAAAGAAAAATTGTTTCGACATTTTACCGCTCTATGTTAAATGGAAACATAAATCGATAATTTTAAAACTTTTTATGACATTCATTGAAGGAAAATTGATTATGCTCTTTTTACTTATGATGTGTCCTCTCAAGCTGCAATTCAGGGTAAATTGTGTTTTTTGTGGGTTTTTCGTCGCTATATTCATCTTCGATTATTGCATTGCTTGTATTTTCGCTGGCAGAAATGCAATAAAATGGAAGTGAGCAAATTACAAATCTAAATCTTGAATTAGGAACAGGTTTTTTGTCGATCAAATGAATCGGGAAAACATCAACTTAATTTTATAAGATTTGAATTCGTTACATGATTTATCTATTGCCGAAATTAGATCCTGTTTATTTTTTTTCTTAACATGATGAAATTTTGATGCTTTAGACCAAACCGCATGTTTCTCTGCTGCTTCAATTTTCTAATACAAATCTTACAGTATGTTACTTATCGCTGCGTGAAGCTTTCAACTTGCGTTTGCACGAATGTAATTATGTTTAGATTGGAGTCTCAATTAGGGACAAATCGGAAGCATTATTCCATAGACTTCTGCATGTATGTATTCGAAAAACGACAACAGCAACAAACAACAACAACAACAACAACAACAACAACAACAACAACGACAACAACAACAACAACAACAAAGTAACAACAAGATACAACAAAACCAACAATAAATTTATGGCAAAAAATCGAATCGGATTTACAGGGACATTAAATATTGTTAATAAAGAAAAAAAATGCGTTTTTGTAACATTTAAAAACCCTTTTAGCAAATAAATAAATGAATGAATAAAGAAAGAAAACAAATCCAAAAAATTAACTGCTCAAAAAATTTTAATAAAAGAATAAATGAATACGTCAAAACATAATACGAGAAGGCAATATGAAACTATTTTGAGCATCATTTTGATATAGTTTTTCTTTTCTTTTCACAAAGCTCCAAAGAACAGGGGATAAATTAATTACATTTTAGGCAGTTTTGCAACAACGATACTTTGCTATCGGAATAATAATCATAATTTAAGGTTTCATATATTTATTCTTTCTCTCTCTTGTTTCCTTTTTCTCTGACTCGCTCTGTCTAAATTTCTCTTTCTTTTTTTTTTTGTGTCTCTCTTCATTTTATTTTTCCCTTTTACTCTTTCTCTTTCCCTCTCTCTCTCTCTGTCTCTCTCTCTCTCCCTCTCTCTCTTTCTCTCTCTCTCAAGGGCCCGTTCACTTGAAAAGTAAACAGAGCTGCCTAATTTCATGCTGCCATGTATAAGTTAAGTGTTTTAATCAGTTTCATACCACCAGTACACCGACTTTTACGTGCTGCACAGCATTTTATTCCTTTTAAAAACCAAATAGCTTTCTGAGGAAAAGGTAAGCGCCTTCTGGGCTCAAGGTAAGCTGGAAAAAAATGGCACTTGAGATCTGAAAGGTGTGAGGTCGATTCGCAAGTGAATTTCTTTATCACAAATGAGAATGAGCCTTGGCAAAAACAAAAACGAACACGAAAGCCAAGGAAAGGGGGGAAAAAAAACCCTCAGATAATAGGCCTACTAGTTTAAAAGGAAAAGTGCAAAAAGCAAAAATGTTTCAGAGAGAAACGGATTGATTGATTGACTTTTATTTTGTAATGGTTACAAAATAGACACAAAGCCCGTTTCATTTGGCCGTTAATAATACATAATTGAATTAATGCACGAATTAATATCAAAGTCAAGTTTTCCATTTTTAAATTAACAAACACACAAAAAAAGAAACAAAAGCAAAAAAAAAAAAAAAAAAAAAAAAAAAAAAAAAAAAATATATATATATATATATATATATATATATATAAAATAAGCAAATGAAACTAAGCTATTGAATGCTATATTTAACACATCTTTTTGAAATACATAATAAAGTTATTTAGTAATGTGTAAAATAAGTAAATTAAGCAAAGTAGAAAAAAATAGAGAAAGGCTATTCTTATTAAAAAAAAATATGGTGGAGCGACAGAGAGGGGCAGAAAGAGAGAGTAATAGAGAGAGTTCGAGAAAGAGAAAGAAATGGATACAGGGAGTAATAGAGCAAGGGACGGGGCGAGAAGGAAGAAGAGGGAGAAAACAAGATGGAATGGAATAGAGATAAGGAGACAGAAAGAGAGAAAAAGAGAAATAAAAAGATAGAAAAAAGAGAGAGGAAGAGGAGAGAGAGAGAGAGATTGAGAGAGAGAGATTGAGAGAGAGAGAGAGAGAGAGAGAGAGAGAGAGAGAAAGAGAGAGAGAGAGAGAGATGCTTTTTTTCTTTAGTTTGGCAGATTGAAAACGAAAAAGAATTCGGACACACCATGTATGCTTAGAAGCCAATAAACTAGAGATGAAAAAAAAAAAGCAGCTACCATAGTGATGAGGAGGCAACACATCCGTGACGCAAAGTTACGTCTTGGGCACGTAACTTGTGTTTGGCAGCGTCTTCCTGCTGGCTCCGCAGCCGTTCCACTCTCCGCGCCATTGCGTAGGGCAGAAAGGGAACAGGAGAGAGGGCAGGCTCCAGAGGTGGGGCATGGATGGACAAGATCACTGA
>BLXT01002252.1:577660-580608 GCA_019648995.1 Plakobranchus ocellatus | reverse complement strand
TCTCTCTCTCTCTCTCTCTCTCTCTCTCTCTCTCTCTCTCTCTCTCTCTCTCTCTCTCTCTCTTTCTCTTTTTCTCTCTTTTTTCCTATAAAACTGCTTGTCTTTCTGTATCATGCAATGCCTTTGAAAGTTAATAATTTTGACAATACTCTAACTCTCTCTCTCTCTGTCTCTGTTCGTCTCTCTCTCTCTCTCTCTCTCTCTCTCTCTCTCTCTCTCTCTCTTTTCTCTCTTTCTGTTTGTCTATATACCTAACTATTTTTTTCCAACATCTCGTCTTATTTCCATCCCTATCATTCATTAAATCCTTTTGACTACTTTTTTTTTCCTATAGAACTGCTTGTCTCTCTGTATCATGCAATGTCTTTGAAAGTTAGTAATTTGGACAATACTCTCTCTTTCTCTGTGTTCCTCTCTCTCTCTCTCTCTCTCTCTCTCTCTCTCTCTCTCTTTCTTTCTTTCTCTCTCTCTTTCTCTCTTTCTCTCTCTCTCTGTTTGTCTATATACCTAACTATTTTTTTCCAACATCTCGTCTTATTTCCATCCCTATCATTCATTAAATCCTTTTGACTACTTTTTTCCCCTATAGAACTGCTTGTCTCTCTGTATCATGCAGTGTCTTTGAAAGTTAGTAATTTTGACAATACTCTCTCTTTTTCTGTGTTCTCTCTCTCTCTCTCTCTCTCTCTCTCTCTCTCTCTCTCTCTCTCTCTCTCTCTCTCTCCCTCTCCTTTTTTTCAATTTGTTTTTGTCTTTATCTCCCAATCTGCTCCATTGTTTTTCTTAGCATCTCTGCCCAGCCTATTCTTCATCAAAATAAAATTTACATTATCGATCTCCTAGCCTGCATTCCTGTTCATCTATTTCTCCTTCTATATCTTTTTTTCTCTCGTTTGTTTCCCCATCATGCCCTAGCCGGGTAAGCAAACATAAACTGTTTCCGGCAGTGTTTGCAGAGCCGAAGTTAGCAGAAGACCAGCTTGGTAGTAGTTGGCTCTCGCCATGACGTCATCAGAACCAGCAGACGTCTGGATCAACTTGTAGAATTTTTTTTGCGAATCATGTTTGAGTGTATGTGTGTGTGTTTAGGTGGGTTTTCATTTCGACGTTTCTATTAGTTCCATTAAAATAGCCGATAAACTTACAGGCACTAAGAGGTAAAATGATAGGAGATGGATGGATGGCAAGATAAAAGATAGATCAATAAATAGTTAGATAGATAGATAGATAGATAGATAGATAGATAGATAGATAGATAGATAGATAGATAGATAGATATAGATAAATAGTCACAAGATATTAAGATTAATATATCGATATATATTCAGATAAATAGAGAGGTAGATGGATAGACGGGCGCGTAGGTAGAAACAGTCAAAAAGATAGACATATATTTTGATAGAAAGAAAGTCAGTAAGATAAACAGATAGAACAGGAAGGATAGAAGTAGACAAAACTAAATAAATAACATCCCTACTCGGTCAAAGCAAGAGCAAGGCTAGGATAAAGCTTGAAACATGGAACAAAAGTATATTCCCTCTCAATGTTGACAGAAATAAACAGGCTAAGATTGATCGGAATAGAGAAAGACAGATAGCCAGGCATTCACTTTGTAGACTAAAAAAATAAAGAGAGAGAAATCAGCGCAAAGTATTGGAAGGCTTAAAAATAATTACGAAGAAAGTTGAGATTTTGCCAAGGGAAAAAATGCAATTCGAAACGGAAAAAAAAAAACATCGCAAAAGTAAAAAATTGGAAAAAAGAGAAAATCAAAGCGAAGAATCGGGCGTTTTCCTTTGTTCTCGGAGATTTCACGCAAAACAAAGCTGTAATTAGAATTTCTTTTAAAAAGACGGAGCGAGTGGGAAAAAAATCCGCATTTAAATCAAGGGAAGACACTGTTTTCACCAGGGAATAAGCAACAAAGAGTTACGGAACTTGTCTGTCTGGTAGTGCCAGTCTTCATACGATCAGGCAATGCACGAAGTCAAATAACAGATCTATGAATAAAATTGTTTCGTTAAATTGATGGTTTGTTTGGCTGCCTCCAAGCTGTGTGATGCGATAAATCTATAAGTTTCGTGGGGATTCGTCGGCCCTGTCTTTTTATTTTCTCTCTCTGTCTCTCTCTCTCTCTCTCTCTCTCTCTCTCTCTCTCTCTCTCTCTCTATCTATCTATCTATCTATCTATCTATCTATCTCCCTCTCTCTCTCTCTTTCTTTCTCTCATTATCTCTGTCTTACTCTCTCTCTCTTTCTCTCTCTCTCATTATCTCTGTCTTACTCTCTCTCACTCTCTCTCTCTCCCCTCCGCCCTCCCCACATTATGTGTTATCTTTGAAATAAATCTACTATTACTACTACTACTACTACTACTACTACTACTACTACTACTACTACTACTACTACTACTACTACTACTACTACTACGACTACTACTACTTCTACAACTACTACTACTACCACTACTGCTACTGCTGTTACTGCTACTACTGTTGCTGCTGCTACTACTGCTACTACCACTACTGCTACTGTTGCTGCTGCTGCTATATAAAAAGAGGTAGTAACATGTTATGAATAATATATGCGGTATTGGGTGATTTTGAACTGAGAAGGAAGCGTGTATGTTTGCTTTGTCGCCCGCCAACTGCTAGGCATGTCTCAAACTTCTTTCCCCCTTTGAGAGGCCAGGATTTGAACTTGGATTTGAGGCAGAAGGCTTCTTATATTTCTCGGGCGGGTTTTAGTTTTTGTGCCACTAATTTCCCATTACTCTGACAACTGCAACATATCTGGAATAGACTGACATGAAAATTTGACCGCAAGCAAGGGATGGGGCTTTAACACGCTACACTTTGATAAGCGCAACCGTAAATTTTCTCGCAAAGCAAATATGTAATAAAACAATCTTAATCAGAAGCCAAAGGAATAATGAAAGGAGTAATCAT
>BLXT01002252.1:567660-575160 GCA_019648995.1 Plakobranchus ocellatus | reverse complement strand
ATAATAGAAGGGAGTGCTGTGTACCATAGGGTTCCCAAATCATATGGATTATTTACCGAACAGCAAAGCAAGAAAAAAAAAGGACAGTGGGGTGAGACAGAGACAGAAATAGGCAAAGTGCGGCTACAATTTGGTGAGCACAATACGCTGTGTAGGTTAGCATGAGTGGGGGGAAGGAGATTGCTTTTTTGGTTGTTGTTTTTGCTTTTTCTTGTCGTTGTTGTTGTTGTTGTTGTTGTTGTTGTTGTTGTTATTGTTGTTGTTATTGTTGTTGCTGTTGCTGTTGCTGTTGTTGTTGTTGTTGTTGTTGTTGTTGCTATTTACATTTAAAATTACATTTTAAAGAAACAGTAGATGTAAGGAGGAGAAAGAACGGAGAATTTCGGAGATGTTTGGAAAAGAAAAAAAAAAGGTTCGGTAATTTCCTGTTCAAGTTTCAACAAATGAAGTCATAGATTGCTGAGATTGTAACTTAGAAAGCGAGTGCATGAGACTGGTAGAATTGGAGGAAGAGGGAAATTGAGAAGTTAAAAATAGACAAAGCTAAACAGCAAATAGACAGAGGCAGATAGAGGAAAAAAAGATATATAGAGCAAGAGAGAGAGAGAGAGAGAGAGAGAGAGAGAGAGAGGGAGAGAGAGAGAGAGAGAAGGACATGTGATATAGTGGGTGGAGGTAAGAGAAATAAAGAAGCAGGAATGACAAAAATAAAGATCTAAGGCGTGCAAAACTTACCAGTGCCAAGATTAGTTTCTGCTTTCAGACCTTTATCAAGCCACGGTTTTGGTGGTAAATTTGGTGACAAAACGGTTATTGTGAATCTCAGGGCGAGCTCGTTAGTCACTCGACCAGCAAAGCCTCAGCGACACCTCATGTCTCTTTCTCTCTCTCTCTCTCTCTCTCTCTCTCTCTCTCTCTCTCTCTCTCTCTCTCTCTTTGTTTTTTAATTTGCCATATTTTTTCTCTCTTCCTCTCTTTTTGAAACAATAATTACATCTTCTTAATCCCTCCAAAACACTGCAAAGTCTTACTCTCATTATCTTTATCCTAACCAAATATTTCCCATCTCATCCTGTGCACTAATTGCAGCATCTTGCTATCCTAGGGATTAACCCTATCTCTCAGACAAATCCTGCATTGAGCTGCTATACGATGTGACAGATCTGTCAAAGGTATCAATAGGCTACTCATCCTCCCAGAAATAGCTATTAGTGGCCCTTGGTTAGAGGGGTGATGGACTGACCAGAACCGAATGATGACTGGACCAGAATGACCAAAGCCATCAATGATGTAGACTAACCACACATTTGACAAGCTTGTCCGAGTCGAGTGGCCATTGTACCGGCCTCTGGATTGTCCAGGGCTCTTGTGGCTTGTACAGTGGCCGGGCGATCCGCACTTTTAGGGTCTAATGAGATTTTGGCTGGACAGAGAGAAAGAGACACGATTGACAAAGAGACATGATTACTTTGGGTTTAGGGTTTTGTTATTTCACAAGAGTTAAGAACGGATCATAGTAATATTGTGAAGGAAAATGTATTAGGGTTGATTTTATGTATACAGGTTGAAAATTACTGCTGCAAGGATTTCTTTTCTTTTTTGTTTTACCTGTGCAAACAATTTCAACAAAAGAATAACGATTCTTCCTATACTTTATTTATTTATTATTTTTTTTAATCATTATGTATAAGTATTTGTTTGTCAGGCAAAACCTTCAACAAAAGCACAAAAAATAGGATTCTCAGTTACGTTGACAGCATTATCACTTTTGTAACAATAGATCCAACACAACTGAAACGGTGATGTGGTTTAATCATATCTGCGTTTGTGTGTATTTATGTGTCCTGTTGTTGTTGTTGTTGTTGTTGTTAGGGGGATGGGGCTGTGTGGAGGGAGGAAAGGTAGGATAGGTAGAGAGGGTAGAAGTTGTAAGAGTGGGCAGGGTGAGGAAACAACAGACTTTAATCCATATCAGCCAGTTAAGATTTGAGACCCAAAAAAAAAAAAAGAAAAAAATGTAATGTTTTCAGGATAGCCTAATGTGACTTAGACACGACTCCCGCTTTTTCGGCTTGATACGATAATTGTTATTAAATTTGTCATAAAGTATAGGGCATGTTTTGTAAGAGCATACCATGTTTAGTTTGATCTTTCGAAGCAAAGAATCAAGCATGTTGTGGTAGTTTGCATTATTGCTTCCACTTTGGCTACTCTGAAGACCAGCTTCACATCTATTTCTAGCTACACTACGGCAGACCTCTATCATGAATGACGCCTGGGTCTCTGGGTTGCTAGGTAGCCACGCCTTTTTCATGCTGAGTCGCACAATAGTATTTTTGTTTTCCAAGGAAATGATAATTGTAAAGTTCGGTTAAGGGTTCTTTGATATGAAACCCGCAATCCCGAATCAAAATTTTTTCGATTGTCTCAATTTTTCTACATAGTAAAAGCTTTGATTGGGCTTTGAGTGAGACCCTATCCTTATCAACTCGTGGCGCGAGCGAAAATTGACCCAAAGGCCTCTGCATTCAATACATCTCTCAATTTAAAGTAGGCAAGACGGAGCTATGGTAACTGTAATAGATCTTTTTGTTTACGCTGTTGCACAGTTTGTTGCTGGTACTTAAGATCAGGCTGAGTGTACCAAAGAATATGATTCAGGGTCAGACTGTGGAACATAATACGCTAACGGCATAAAGACTCGTTTATTCTTTTCAGCCCTTACGTTGAATAATCCACTTTCTACTTCAAAAATATTAACATACGAACGGGAAAGAGTTAAAATAAAAAAAAAAAAGAAAAAGAAAAAGTTAGATATTAAGTAATAGTTTAAATTGTTGTTTTTTTGTTTGTTTGTTTGTTTGTTTTTCTTTAAACACCATTTACTCGTATGAGACAGTTGTTTGAATCCTTGTCTTCAGTTTGGCCAGAAGGGAAGCAGTTTTTCTTTTTTTAAAACCATTAGCAAGATAAATTAGCGTGGTCTTTCCTAGATAAAAAAAAATAAAAAACCCACAGTCTTAAAAACGTACAATGTGCATAGAATCTAAGATATGTATTTTTCATGGGTAAGCTGAGTGCTCGAATGCATTTCTTCCATCAAAGGAAAATTTCCGATCAGCTCAATATTGTTTGTGTTATGGTCTCGTTTAGTGAACTTAACCCGGCAGTTTTTCTTTGAACTTGGTTTGGATAGTTCAATAACTAATGAGAGAAGAAAGGCACGCAAAATGTTATGTCACGTCAATTCGTTGGACTTCCACTTACCAAAACCCTTAAATGTTTCTTTACGAATGTAAATCACGGAAACAACTTTCAGCTCTTTGAACGAAAGGGTTACTGACTTTAGCATTTCTCTGCCTCGGGGCTCGCTTTTTTGGGTTATTAGTTGAAACCCTGTATATAAGAGCCCTCAAGCTTAATTGTGAGAGAGGAAACAAAGGAAAAGGAGAGAGAGAAGAAGTGTGTGTGTGTGTGTGTGGGGGGGGGGTTGGAAGGGTGGAATCAGAGGAGAATCTGAGAACAAAGGTTTTAGTTAAAATTAAAACTAACTTGATCGACTTTCATGCTTCTTTCTTTCTTCAATCTAGTTTTAATTTTCATTCACTATCTATCTATCTATATATCTAAATATATATATATATATATATATATATATATATTTCTCTTTCTATCTATATATCTATGTGTCTGTCAGTCGGTCTATATGTATATCTGTCTGGCTATCTAACCATCTGCCTATTTAACTACCTTCATCCCTCTTACACTTTCTATAGCTTCTCGGTTTTCCCACCACATCTTCCCTCTCTGTTTACGCACTCTCCTGCCGGACTCTTTCATCAGCTGGGCTAGTTCTCACCTGTAGAAAATTAATAAACAAACTATCCGTAACTGACCCCGCGTGTTTGTCAGATCTCCACCAGGTAGGCCTACACTTTTCTGATATCCAGACCTAGCGCTGACAGTACTGACCACTGATTACCCTTGAGTGGGTGGCCATTTAGAAGCTCTGTTATTCCAACCGACACTGGAGTCTTTTTTGTATCTAAAATAACGAGGCGTTTAAGGAATTCCTATTCTTTACGACCTATAAATGAAGATACTTTCACGTTACACATCCCTTCAAATTTTCTAAATCACAATCTTTCTCTTTTCAATGTTCACCCAAAAAAGGAGCGAGATTTAGATGTATTTTATAACGAGGAAATAAATCTGCATCAGTGGCTGTTTGTGTTCACGCACCAGTGAACTTTTTCCCCATCCAATAATAAACTACCGTCGCAAAGTCTACATCATAAATTTCTTGCTTTTAGTAAAATATTCACCTTTTTACGATGCCTTAGTCACGTTAAAAAAATGACTATGAATGGCTAAAATTATGCTTTAGGGAAATTAGAATGTAAAACAGCGATATTTAGCTTTCTTTTTTAAATGTACCTTCTTCAAATTTGACGGCACTTTAAGAGTTCTTGAGATTCTTAGATTTTCATCATTTTTTTATGTCTAGATTTTGTTAATTTATCGATGATCCATTTTGTCTAACTTTGACAACAGCCTAAGAACAATTCGTAATCACAAAACCGTAGTCGTTCACTTACACCAATATAGTATTTTATCGTATTTAGTTGACTCCGATAAGGTCAAGATATCTGGTATTTCACGGAAAACGGACAAAAGCCAACATTTCTTGGATTTTTCTCCCCTAATCTCTATGTTTGTTCTGGTGCTATAACATGCAGGAATTTAGCTCTTAAGAGTGTTTCCATATTAGAAACTACTGAGTAAGATCCAGAACAAGAAGCTGGATACAATAAAGAAAATAGATCTTTGCCTTAAATACACAGTTTACAGGCAATACCAATTTTAAAAAAAAATAATAATGAAACTTGAGGGGGGAAATTAAAAATAAATCCCATAACACCTTCGTAAAGGAGCCATGGCTAAAAATTAACCTACATTACATACAAGCTCAATCCTACAGATTCCTTCTCGCGTTAGGAAATGACACTTCCTCTGTACAAAGTGTGAGGACACGAAACTACCACCTAAGCTGTTATAAACGGAAAACTGATACAATTTTTTCATATCAATCGAAGTAATTTCCTTCGCTTTGTCAATTGTTTGGATAAATGCTTTATATAGTTTCCTATTTTCATTTCCTTTTTTTTTTTTTCAAACCTGCATTCAAAATTCATTTCTCAGATCCTCACGCTGGCAATTTCTTTATCTCTCTGTTTATATTACATCCTTTTATCTTACTTTACGCTTCCGTTTGTTTTAATATTCTTTTTATACCTCTCCAGGCATATTAAAAGAATGTGTGTGTATATATATACATATATAGATAGATATGTCTGTATACACATTCATACATTGAATAAGACATTAATCTGTGCAGATGTCTATATGTCCGTTTAGCACAGTATAATAAAATATCCTAATCATTGATCTGTTTACACGCAATGAAACGTTGTGTCGGTTTTGTTGTTTGATTCGTCAGTGTTGATCTCCCTTCCCTATTCTGCTAGGACGCATCCGATGCTGTTTCTCAGCTCTTCCTCTCTAAATGTGTTCATTTTATTGTATTTTTTTGTTTAGTTTTTAATGTATGTGGACGTGTGTCTATTTTTCTATTTCTTTCTTTATCCGATCTACTCGTTTTTTTTTCATACGCCCCTCCTTTCCTTTTTTGCTTTTTCATTTCCCCCAGCTGCAGCCCAAAACTCATTCTCTGTGTTCATTTAATTCTATTTTGGTCCATTCAGCATCTCATCTTTCCGGTTATTTGTCTGTGAGTTTCTTCCTATCTGCCATTTTCTGTCTGTTTGTCTGTCACAGTGCCAAGTTCTGCTTCCTCTGCTTGGGACATTGGAACTCAAAATGAGTGGATATTTCCGTTTTCTATTTTAATGTGCACTAAACTGACCTTTACAGTTACATGTCTAGGCTTGCCATTAGCCTATATGGTAGAGTATATTGTATAGAGCGTCAGCCTCGAGTTAAAAAGGCTTTGTTTCGAAACTGTTCTCTCGAGATAAGAATCCTTGGAAGATTTTGTAAAAGCTACAGCAGTCTTGGGAGTGGGTAGAGCCCTAAGATCTTACAGGGCCCTTATGTCTTGGGTTTCAGCCGGAGCCCGCGACAAACTTCTTAGCTTGGCGAGAGTCTGAAAGCCTGATATCATTCTGTTGCTCACGGACTAATACAAAGCCATGAGAATGGATAAAATAAGCTGAATCCCACGCTTGTTCAAGCATCGGGGGGCCAAGAGTAAAGACGTGATAGCTCTTGGCATGCGGCAATCTGAGGTAGTTTATTACTGCTTTCCTCCCCGCCTTTACTTTCGCCGGGATCTTTAGGGACCTAGCTACCCATTTAGTGCTGGGTGGACGCAAATGAGCAATGAAAAATTGGCTTGGCATAGACTGCAATTTGAAGATCTGTCCTTTCACTTGGTAGTCAACTGCCCTCTCAGGTAAGCCACTGCTCCTCAGAAGATTAATATGAAAAAATAAATACTGCGCTTTTGCTGCACTAAAGCTTTTCTTTTACTTTGCTATAGAAGTCAAATTTGGCTTTCACCGACACATCAAGTATTACTGTAGCGGGTCTTATGTTTCTTTTTCTTTTTCAACGACAAGGTAAAAGTAAGTTGGACGGTGATTTGGATGGTGAGGCATTTGGGAAAGTGGCAGGGCAGAAAGCGAGAAAGAGAAAAATATATGTCACATAGGTGCTGATGATCGATTCGAACCTGTGATAAAAGATGCCTGCACACTCTCAGGGAGAAAGTACTGACCCTACCACTATCATACGACCCGATTGCTACGAAAGTAGCTTGGATAATAGCCAAGCTGGCATTTTAACAAGATAGATTGTTGACAGAGAACTCAGCTTTAATTTCGAGTTGGAATTTCGAGACATTGTATCCTTATCTCCATATTAATGAAATCTGGTTACAATTTACATACATTCGATTCAAGAATTTTAATATTGAGGAAGAGAACTCATCAAAATCATTTTGAGTCCAATGATGAGTCAAAACAGTGAAACCATGGGCATAGATTCAAAATATTTTCAATTGATTTTTAGTATGAGTCAATCAAGAATGACAGCTTCAGTGGATTCGCAAAAAGCTTGATTTTAAACTTTCATAAAAAAAAGTAATATAGTGTTTTTTCCTTAGTCTATTGGACACCAGCCGGATTAGCGTAAGAAAAACGATAAATTTCAGGGAGAATCCAGAGGTTGATATCAGACTAAATCCTATAATTGGGTGATGGTTTGCTCAAAGGAGACCGAAACCTGATGTCAAAAAGATTGGGAATGTGTCCTATTAAACATTGCCAAAGACATCATCAGGTCTGGCTTTAAGATTTCTGACTCTCTCTTTTACTGAGCTCACAAAGTTCGGCTTCGTCTTTTTTCTGCTATGTGCTTTTCTTTATTATGATTCTGTAATGAGAGATTGAAATGTCGGGACAGAGGGAGAAAAAAAAA
>BLXT01002252.1:367823-378180 GCA_019648995.1 Plakobranchus ocellatus | reverse complement strand
CTGATTACCATCACTTCTGTCTTTTTACTGTTCAGTTCTAATCCTTTCTTTCTGCTTTCTTCTTCAACGATATTTAGAAGTTTCTGCAGGTCTTCTTTGTTTTCAGCTATTAGCACTGTGTCGTCAGCATATCTTAAGTTGTTTATGTTCTGCCCGCCCACCTTAATTCCTGGGTGATTCTCCAAATTTCGCATGGTTATCTCACTGTAAAGGGAGAAGAGATCTGGGGAGAGAGCACAGCCTTGCCTAACGCCTCATTTTATATCCTGAAAAATATGATTCCTCATATTAAACACTCTACGCAGAAGAAATATAACCCAGAATAATTCAATATCTGTTACACAAAATTTTAATCCATTCCAATGACATTAAATATAGCTACAAGTTTTCCATTGAACCCATGTTACCCTTACAAGTCTGCCTTAGATTGACTGTTGAAAAAGAATGAACAAACATGATGTTTCATGCATGAATAATGGAGTTATCTTTGGAATTACAACAGAGATTCACCATTGTTATTATGGAGTAAGTGCCTTTTCCAAATTATGTCTCTTTTCAATAAGTGTTATACAAAGACAATAATTGTGGAATGAAAAATGTGTGTAGTTAAAAAATTAAATGGTAATATTTATGACATAACACTCGGCCAAAAGAATAGACATTATGTGCACCCAGATTTCACTACTGGTAAGATCAGCCAAAGGCATGTAGGCTATTATTGGTGATTAAAACTTTTTGTGCCTGCAAAATGCAAGTGATGACTTTGCAGTGATTTCTAAATTTTTCTGAGAAATATTAGGGAGATGATGATTCTTACATTTGAAACAAGCAAAAATTGAAGCAGTTGTACACCCTGGATAATCTCTTTCAGCTGTGATGTTTGATAAATGTGTAATTTATGAAGAGAAACCACTACCTTTTTTTAAATTAATTTTTTTTATAATTTTTTTTATTTCAGTATGGAAAACTTTTCCAACCCTGAAGATGCCAGAACTTTCCTCCGCGAACGTTTCCTGCGAATGTTAGGCAGCTTGAGTGGAATGCAGGCACAAGTTTGCATGCAGGAGAAAACAAATGTGACATGTAAGCTAGGAGCCGCTGACGTAGACTTTCAGCACATACACGTGGCAGACATGAGTACACCAATGGGAGTTTTACCTCACGCCACCTTGCGTGTATCTGATATCATCTCTATAGACGTACCACAAGTTCTTAGTTCACAATGTAACAACTGAGATGAAACCCTTTGTGATTAGGTATATATCTATATAGTCATATATTTTATAATTTAATGTAGATGTATTGTTTGTTTGTTTATATTATGCCAGTGGTGCAATTCATATTGAAACCATATGTCTTCAAACAAGAAAAATGTAGTGCCATGCTGCAAAGTGTGTATAAGCTACATTCATGAAAGAACATTGAAGATAATATAAATCAGTCTTCAGAAAATGTAAGGAGTTTGTAAGATTATGCTACTTGTTGACCTATATATTGTGGTTCCCATGAGAGCTACATCATTCATGTTTTTTTGGTCATGTGAAAGATGAAGCAGAGAATTTGTCTTGTAATGATATAAATTAAATAAACACTTCAAAGTCAAATTGTCTCAAGATTAGTCCAAGCCGCCCACTGAGTTACAAGTGATATTTTGAACTTAATAAATTGTTTATGCAGTCTGAGACCTGAGACTGTTATTTGTGAGCTTTGTGTCGACAAAACCTGGGTACATATGTGTAACCTCTGCGCCAAGGTATGAGCTGTTAAATTTTTGTGTATTTAAGAGGTGATTTATTAATTGCTCTTTTTTTTTTATTCATAAATGTTATACCTGAGGAAAAAGCTCTAAATTAAATCTGTATTGAGTAAAGACTCAATCATATCATGCATCATTGCTAAACTTCTTGTTTGTGTTAAATTCAGAATGCCCATCATTTCAAGGCCTTAGGCTTATTTTACAGATAAATGGACTGAGCAAAATCATGGAAAGTGCCTAGTTTTATTGTGAGATAAAAAATTGCCTTATTAGGTGTGGCAAAGTAAAATTTATGTTTTTTGAAATTCTTACATTTTTGGTTCAATGAATTCTTTACTACAAATCATGAACATTTCTTTTTAAAGCATTAAAAGCGGATGATGAATACATTTTTTTATTAATTTTCAAAATATTTTTTAATTTGGAAAGTGTATGTCTGCTCACTTCTGCACACAAATCAGACCAGAATCCTATTTTCAGTCCAAAGCAACTTAAACAGATACTTCTATGGTTATGAGATATTTTAAGTCCTGCATGTAGTAATATGAATATTAATATAAATAAAAAAAAAAGAATTGAAAATGGCTCAGTTCACAAAATGATGAGTACATTAAGCAAATGTTATTGAAAATCTCCATTACGGGAATCAATACCAACGAAAACATCACATGCACAGCCTTTAAAATTCTAGAAATCAGAAATTTGTCACAATTTTCTCATAATAATTAGACACGTATGAACATTTTTTTAAGAACCTCAATTTGCCAAAAATGTGAAAAAGCAAAATTATATGAAATTGGCCAAACATTTATAGAAAAAGTTAAATTTTTCTCTTAAAACATGTACTTATGGAGATATTAAGCTGAAATTTGGCGTACTCGTGTATTTTTTTGTGCGACATCTAATAGCTTAAACAAACTATGAAGTATATTTATGTCAGAAAATACATCTTCAGTAATTTTCACAACAAAAATTACAAATTCAAAGAATTTAGACCTGCATCAAAATTAACCGCTTTATGCCTTGCTGATCCAAAATTTTGTTTGTTTTATAAAATGGATTTTAAAAATTGCCCTTTTTTGACAGATAGATATGTATGTATTTTCAATCCAAAAAGAAAACAAACAAAAAAGTATAGATTAATAATCTACCATAACCTTAATAATCTGCTAAAAGATTAAACCCTATCTCAATTTTGACAGGGAGAGTTGTAGTACATTCTAGTACTTTAAATTCTTTTTCTTTTTTCCTCTGCTCATTTTCTTGGATTTTTAAATTGTCACCCACGCTTCTTTCACTGATACATGTGTACTTTGTGCTTTTATTTTAGTTTCTTTTCCTTTTTTTTTTTTCGGAATCAATGAATTTTTTTTTGTTTGTTTGTGCACAGTTTGACCTTTTGTGCTGAGGAAAATGGATGTTCGATTATGTTTCCACATGCTGATGGTGCTGTCCTGCGCTTGATCATACTGTAGTCCAAATCACCAAAAAGTGTTTGTCCTGTAAAGTTCATCAGTGGACAACTGTGAATAGATTCCTTACATGTTCAGGCTCATCTCCTGCATACTCTCCAAGGTAAAAAAAAAAAAAAAAATCAACTAGCTGCCTTTGCAATGTCTGCAGGCTCTTGTTGCAGATATGTTAGCTTTAAATGCTGACATCATAATATCTCTCTGGCATGACTCTGAACTCCAAATTCTTCTTTAGTAGAGTGTCTGCCTTATCGTGAAGCACTTCCCAAAATACTATAGACAAAATGCTACCCAAACTAAGAATCAAATGATGGTCCATGTCGTGTCTCTTTTGACAGCTTTTTTGTCACTTGCAAAAGCACTATGGTCTGCCTCTTGCTATTTCAATGATTTGCTGCTTAGCAATGTGGTGAGTCTCACCCATAAAATTGTAGAAGTTTTTTGGTAGGGAAGTGCCTGCAGTGATATGTCTTTGTTGAGCAAATATTTTACAAGCTCATATATAGTTCTCTTATGTTATTGGTGTAAGCATTAAACTTCTCCTTCAAAGTCAGCGTCTTGTCTTCCTCCAGAGTGCTCTAAATAAATCTAACAATACATGCATTTTTCAATGTGGTCTTTAGCTGAATCTTTCTCTTGCTTAAATTTACTCCTAATCTCTTTCTCATTTTTAATGTCACGCGAAATGTCTGCTAGTGGGAGACTGATGTTTGCTTCACCTACTAATAGTATTACTTCATTTGTTTTCTTTTCAGTCCAGGAAATTTTCATCATTCTCGATCTCGTCCAAAAACACATTTCCATTGCTCCCAGCTGTTTCTTCATTGTTGGGTTTATTTTTCAAGACTCGCAGGCATTAAGTAAAAGAGGCTCAGTGTAACACTTATCAATTCTTTTCCTCAAATGAAGTGGGAGCTTCCCGTTTGTGAGTGTGTTTCATGTTTTGAAATGAGGGTTTTCCTCGGCATATTCAAACTTTCATTTCTGACATAGATCTTGGTAGATCATAAATGCCCTTGATTTTCTCAGCAACAGCAGTGGAGATGTAGCTGCTGCTGTAGCCTTTGTGGGAGGGTGGATTTTCTTACAGACTTGATGCCAGTAGGACAATATTTATGTCGGATTAGGTTGTGAAGGCCAGTGCCAAGGCGTTTTGACACATGGTTGGTGCACTCTTCTTTGTTGATATTGGTGTCTTTGCGTGGCCTCACAGTCTGCAGTTCATTAAATGTCTTGCAGTCCCCATCGGCAACCAATGTCGTGTAGCGCAAGCTATGGTCAAGCTAGTAGGAAAACAAGACTTTCACTGCCTCCACCTCCATCATTCCCACAGACTCAGTGCGGTTGATGGTGCAGCTACTTTCATGTTGGTCCAACATTGTTTGTAGGCTGCCTCTTCTTCCTTCTTAATTTTTACTCCTTGAGTGGAATATGGCTGAAAAAAGAAGAGAATTAAAGATAAAATTAAAAACATTTTTTTTAACCTTTAGGGCTGAATTCATCTTTTTTGTCAATATTACTAATGTTATAACCAAAAAAAAGAGAAGAAAATCTTATGAAACCCATAAAAAAAATACTCTTATAGACATTGCCACTCAATAATTTTGCCTGAAATATACAAAACTAAAAAAATTCAGCTTTTATTTTAATAATTAAAAAAAAAACAAAAAAACTTTTACCTATAGCAGATATTTAAACCCCTCATTTAGATAGCTTGGTCCCCCTTCAGCTGATAAATATTTCTGTTGAGCCACAGTAATAGCCCTGGCCATCTCCTTCCGCCTCCGTTTTGCCTGTCGTCTCGGCTTTCTTGGCACGCTTGATTTGAGTGAAGTCCTTTAGCCCATGGACTATTGTAATATTTCCAACACCACAGCCACACTCTTTTGTCAGCTCTCTGAGGGCTGTGCCAACAGCAAGACTTAGTGTTGTGGCAATTTCCACCCGATGCCTGCCAGCAAAAAGGTTCTAGGGGCAACGAGACCATATTGTTGAATGAATGGCCTCGTTGCCATTTTGCATGAGGCCCTTGAGGTAGCGCCGTAGGAGCTCTGGAGCGGTCAGTCGTTCATAAATGCCCTTGATTTTCTCAGCAACAGCAGTGGAGATGTAGCTGCTGCTGTAGCCTCTGTGGGAAGGTGGATTTTCTTACAGACTTGATGCCAGTAGGACAATATTGGTGTTTTGGATTGTCATCTGATGATGAAGCATGGTAAAAAGAAGTCCAAATCTTTTTGCTCAGCTCGTCTACTGTAGCTGATTTGCTGGCAATTGCCTTTTTATAGTGTGCTTGAAAGAGTGCAGATTTTAGCTTGCGTGAGGCTCCCCTGCTACCTGCCTCCTAAAATGTGATGCAGCACAGGAAAACCAGGACAAACGTAAAATTTTGACATACAGAGATATTGGTACCAAATGAAAGGTCTGGTTTTGCTGAATACAGTGTGGTTTAAATTTTTTGTCTATCTTTATTACAGCCAGAATTATGACATTTCAAAGATTAAAAAATTTTTAAAAATAAACTGAGAAAATCGCATTATAAATTTTTTAGACTTCTATAGAATATAGATCTAGATTTTTGCTCTTGCAACACTACTGACATGGTTACTTTCATAAATCTTTGGATCTAGATCTATTAAATCAACTAAAAATTTATAAATTGATATGCTCAACATAATCTGCAGCCTTATTTAGCTGGAGGAATTTTTCTCAGGTTGAAAATCCATAATATAAACCATTTTTTGCGTGTTTGTGAACGAACATGCGATGCTTTACAGTATGCGCACATCTTCCCGATTCGTTGTATTTATGTGCACTATGTTTATTTTAAGAGAGCAAAAGAAGAGCTTTCATTTATGGGCGATATAGTATGGCATGATACAGCTGTGTCTTTCCACAAGAAGTCTGAAGTTAGACTTTTATAAACACGCAACAACAACAATCTTGAACAACATTGCACGATACATACCTAAAAAAAACCCACAAAATAAACACATTTCTGGGTTGAATTTTACTTTAATATTTTGGGAAACATTAAATAAAAGGTTAACCTTTCACAATATGTAAAGAACTCATTTTTTTGTAGATTTAAAGTTGATCGACTATTTTTGACGTTTGTGGCGTTTGTTTGCGACTTTGTCCGGGTTTTCCTGTGCCGCCACACAAATAGTCCCTTTCTTTGACTTTACAGAGTTGCGCAAGCCAGTGCCAAGGCATTTTGACACATGGTTGGTGCACTCTTCTTTGTTGATATTGGTGTCCCCGCATGGTTTCACAGTCTGCAGTTCATTAAATGTCTTGCAGTCTCCATCGGCAACTAGTGTTGTGTAGCGCAAGCCATGGTTAAGCGAGCGGAAAAACAAGACTTTTGCGGCCTCCACCTCCATCATTCCCACAGACCCAATGCGGTTGATGGTGCAGCTACTCTCATGTTAGTCCAACACTGTTTTTAGGCTGCCTCTTCCTCCTCCTTCTTTTTTACTCCTGGAGTGGAATATGGCTGAAAAAAAAAGAGAATAAAAGATAAAATTAGAAACTTCAGTCAATTTCAATTATTACTAGAAGAAAACTGCAGTGAAAAGCAATTTCAAGAGCTTGTCAATGATAAAACAGCTACGTAAAAAATTTTTTTCTCACATGAGGACTATAAAGTAATTGTTTTCTCAATAATGCCATGGTTTTTTCAACTAATCAAGCACAATTTTCCCACCATAAATATGTACTACTGGCTTGCTATTTTGGAATAATTTTTTTCAGAAAAAAAAAAAAAAATTCACTGGTTGCAGTAAAAATACTCTTCAAGGGCTGGGGAAAAATATATAGGTTCACATGGAAAAAAACTCAACTTGTAAATATAATAAATGACTTTGAAGATCAGCCACATCCTTGCAAAAATTACCATTCCTGTAAATAAAATTGGACATTTTTTTTTCCTATTACCAATTCATTTTACTAACCTGACAAAATGATGACATAACATGGTAGTCCATGGCGAGTCCTCTGGTTACATCTATCAAGACTCCCAGTCCATGCTTTGAAGTATGGCCCCTTTTCTGCCAAGTGCCATCATAGCTGAAAGCAATGTCCACTATGTCGTCCTCGCCTTTTCCATAGGCTGCTTTTACTTTGCTGACAGCCTTGTCCTGGTGTATTTCTGACACATGATGAGCATGGCTTTTTCCTAAGACTCTCCAGCCCTATTGTCTCACAGAATGTCCTGAGCCCGGCAAAGCCAAGCCCAACATTTAGGAAGGCATGACTGCTCTTCAGTGATGTCATAGTGGGCACTGGTCATGGTTTTTACCAATACTTATACATCTCCACATCTTACGTACATTGTCTTCAGCTGGCAGACAAAACCCTTGCGTGTGTCAGAGATGACCATGATACTGCCTCCATAGATCTTGGATTGAATTGAGAGCCATCAAACAACTGAGGTCGACAAGGAGAAGATATTGGCTTGTATCACAGGGTTACAAGTCATAATCTGCAGTAAGGTCAAGTTCCCTCTTTGATGCAGACTTAACAGGGATGCTGTTTCCATTCTCTGTGTGTGCGTCTGTTGATGCCATAACTGCGGCATAGGTGGAGGAAGTGAAGGTGAAGTGGCCGCTAACTGTACCAGCCTCTTGGTCTCCTTGCCAGCTTTGGCTTTCACTAGAGCTTCCTTATTGGTTTTTTTAGCAGGCTTGCGGAGAGCTGTAGATGCTTGCTTTGTGGCATGTACTGTTTTGCCCTTGTGGAATTGATAGTCTTCGTTGTCCGATGGATCCGAATCCGAAACATGTTATGTCCAAAAATACGGTCATCAGCAGAATCTGTTAGCATTTTCTGTATATTTTTTTATCACGCCTCCCGTTTGCTAGACCCAACTTGCTAAATTTGTTTTCCCATATTCAGCAAACTGCTGAGCGGCATGTCTTTCTCTAACCCCCAATCAGATTTGTTAGGGGCTGTTCAAATAGAGTCTTACACCGTTTTTCGGACTTTTTGACATCGCCCCCCTCCCCCTCCCCCTCCCTTATGCTTTTCTTACATTTGTTTCCCCTCCCCCCTCCTTGTGTTACATTGTTGGCCTGTTATGATGATAATTACAGTAACAACAACAGCTAATGATTTATGCAGGTAATTAAGTAAATCATTCAAGCTAACAAAAATGTAAAATCAACATTCTAATATAAATTTAGGGAACACAATACAGCCACTGTGAGACTGATTCATTTATTGATTGTAATGTTTAGAGAAGTTACATCTCACCTTATGTGTTATCTTTTACGCTGTCATTATATTTTTTTTCCTTTTTATTTTTTCCTCTCACAATGTGTAATATTACATTGGTTCAAGGACACACTTTCTTTAGATTTTCTTACAGGATAAGATCCAGGCCTACGGATGTTCAAAAGGCTTTCACAAAGGCTATTGTGATATCTGTATTTGTTCCTTTGCCATTATCATTGTACATTTCTTTCTCATTCTGATTATTCTCTCTGTCCACTTAAATTGCGTCATTAACGTATTAAGATTCTTTGACATTCAGATAAGTGTCTCTCTGTCCAACTCTGATTCTTGTGTTTCGAGAAGAGACAATGTTGAAAAAAAACCCCCATATTTTGTGTTTAAAATGAAGATGCCTGAATCCAATAACACAGTGTATTTCAGCTGTATTTTATTGAAAATGTTTAATCATAATTTGATATATATGTGTAACATTTTTTACACTATGACAAATTTATCCCATGTTGGCTTTACAAACTCATGAGTCATTAAGTCTTTGAATATTATTAATGTTATTACCCTTATTATTGTATTTATTATTATTATTATTATTATTATTATTATCATTATCATTATTTTTATTTTTTTTTTTGCTCAAGTATGCCTATGTTAGATTACTCTGCAAACATGTTTCATTATCTTGTACTGCTGAATGAGAGCATACGGTATGTAAATTGGGAATATTGTTGAAAAGCTTAAGAATACTAAATTAAATAATTTAAAATGATTTGCAGCATCACTTAAATACATGGTGTTAGCAATAAAAAAGAAATGTGTTGAGTTGGAGTTGCTTTTGTTTTGATTAGTAAAAGTTAGCCTATAAGATAATCTTGAGCGGGGTTGAAAAAATTATGACAATTTAGAAAAGACATAGTTAATCTGTTATTATCTCTCCCAGTTGTTAAACTTGTTTTGTAATGCAGAATGAAGTGAATTATGGTTGTAGAAAGAAAAAAAAACAAGTATTTATGATTTTTCTCAATGTTTTAAAATTATTATAATTGTTTGGATGAAATACAGGGGATTAAGGACGACCAAATCACTTTCATTCACATGATATGAAAGTCTCTAAGATTGAAGTAATTAAACAAAACAAAAGAAACAGAAATATTCTCTTGCATTTTGACTGTTGTAAAGAAGACTACTAAGTCTTTGTCCCGCATCTCACACAAGCTAAATGACAACTTTAAGCATTGAATACATTTTCTTTCTATTTACCATTTGTTTATAAATTTGCTAGTGAGAAGTTCAGTTCAAGATATCGATAGATTCTATTTCTTTTCTGATAGATCTTAACCTAGATCTAAATATTCCAAAACATTGATACCAAGAGGTATAATCCAAGTGGACAGGTTTGAGAAATTTCAGAGGCATAGATATTCTAGCTACCTCTAAATCCAAAGAAATCATTTGGTCATGAAAAGATTTCATAAATCCACCTTTTTTACATTTAAAAAAAAAAAACAAAACATTTTGAAATAACTGTAGGCTAGACTACTCGCCCTCATGAATATGGTCAGAGCACACACACGTTACCACGATTTTTTAAATCAATTTCAGCAGCCGTCAATCCTTTACGGTTGATAGCTGTAATTAATCCAAGCTAACCGCCTGTCTCTTGTTGGCTTTTCGGTTTGCTTTCCGTCCCATGCGATTACAACTTGTGTTCTAAAATAACATGAATTATTAGTACATATATATTACAAGAATTTGTCGTCATCAAATGACAGTGTAGTATGTTAAAATGCCTGTTTTCAGGAGAACCCAAAAAAAACTATTTCATTTTGTTCATTCTGGCGGTGGTAAATTGTTTTTAACACAAAACATATTATATTTTTTTTTTTAGGGGGGGGGGGGG
>BLXT01002252.1:270990-281649 GCA_019648995.1 Plakobranchus ocellatus | reverse complement strand
TTTTACAGCGGTCAGACATTTCTGGAGCGCATGTTCTATTCCATGGATTTATATATCATTCTTGTTAAAAACCAACAACTTAATTAATAAAAACGAACATTTCATCTATTTCTAAATATATTTGTGTTGTTTTATTGCATTTCAAAAACTGCCTGTTACGTTAAATTCAATAAGAAAAAATGAAAACGATACCTCCATGTTACTAAAGAGACATTAATATTGCAATATGGCCGTTTTGAGACAAGTGATACTTGTGTTGAAGTGACTTTGTTCCATTCACACTAAACACTTTTTGAGGCGAGCCTTTTGATTACGTACGGTAGGCAAATCTTGAATTTTTATGTCGGACCAATTCAGATTTTCATTGTTTCTCTGTGTCCACCCAGCACTAAATGGATAACTAGGTGTCTTAAGACCCGACGAAAATAATTTAATTTCTTTGTGATACTAATGCGGAGATGATAACAATAAGCTGCCCATAAAGACGTTAAAATTCCACGCTGTGAAATACCACGAGGATATTTATTAGAAAGGAATGTCAAGGACCTGATTTTTGTTAGGCCCTAATATAATAGATATTTTACTCCGCTCTGCCTTTAACATTGTCCTTGAGTACTGAAACGTAGTTGCGTTGTAGAGAAACAAAGTAACTTAGAAGTTCGAGTATTAGAATCTTTTAAAGATTATTCTTCTCTTCTGAAAAGATTATTTTTTTAATTTGTAACATTGATCCTGGATTTCCTCTCTTTCATGTTTCTAAAAATATTTATTGTTACAAATGTATATAAGCTCCGGTATATTTTGCTCCCACTTGTTGTAGGCAACCCCTCCAAAAATGGAGGTTTTTTTTTTAAAGGTGGCATTGTTCACAACAGTTAAATCACCACGCGCGCGTGTGCTCACGTACAAACACACGCGCACACACATACACATCGTATTGGATAAAGTGAAGATGAACAAAAAACAAAAAAAACAAAACACGGTCATGATTAGAAACTTTAATATACATAAACAGGCAGTTTGTGCTTGCAAAACAAAAGTAAAGATTTAATTTCAGGGAACATGTTTGTTTCTTTGATCATTCTTTATTATGCAATGTTGGCGTGCTCAGATTTGTGAAGATACTTATTCTCATCTATACTTATATATTTTTGTACTTTGAATTTTATGTCACGTAAATAAAAGTCCTGAACCACTGATCAGAATGACTTCAACTTTTTTATAAAAGATTTGCTGTCACGAAAAATGCACTGTTTATGTCTAGAAGTTTAAATTCTGTCTCCTATTTATTTGCTTTTATATTGTTTCCTCAAAATATACATCAGAATTATACGATCACCCATAATGTTTAAATTTCTGTCGATATTTTGATTGTTTGTATTACACATACTCTCTCTCTCTCTCTCTCTCTCTCTCTCTCTCTCTCTCTATCTCTGTCTCTCTGTCTCTCTCTTTCTCTCTTTCTCTCTCTCTGTCTCTCTCTCTCTCTCTCTCTCTCTTTCTCTCTCTCTCTCTCTCTTTTTTTTTTAAAGATCATATGCATTACTATTTCATCGGTGCTTTCAAACAAACTGTTCGGTCTGAGATTGATCCCCATTTGAATATTTTTAAAAGAGTAATTCTTATAAATGAAAGAATTCAAAGACCTCTTTTAGTTCTGAAGTGACATTAAGGTTTGGATTTGGATTAGACGATTTATTGATTTTTACTTTGTTCTTTTCAAAGAAGTTAAGGCTGGAGACAAATCTTGCCGCAGACGATCGGTGCATTGGAAACAGAGTGGAGAGGATCCCACATCAGTTGGCACAAATTATTTTTGAAAAAAAAAAACAAAAAAAACCCTCCAATATTTAAGAAAAATAATGAGCGTGTAGCTTCCTAAGCACAAAAATAAGGCAAATTTATTTGTTTAAGCACCCCTCCCACCCCTTCTTTGCACAAAAACGATCATTTGGAATGATCCAACTAAAAAGCATGGATACGCTCTTGAAATAATTTTTTCGTTATATTGTGGTATAAGAAACACAATGATCAAAATATTGAGAGAGAGATGGAGAAAGAAAGAGAGAGAGAGAGAGAGAGAGAGAGAGAGAGAGAGAGAGAGAGATAGAGAGATAGAGAGAGAGAGAGAAAGAGAGAGAGAGAAAGAGAGAGAAAGGGAGAGAGATTAATGTGCTATTAATTTTAGATTAATTCTTCATCCAATCAAAGCGGCACTCTATACCACAATATTCTTGATTGGCAATCTCAAATTTACCAACAAAATTAAATAGTAAAAACTGGACGTAGGTCTCCATTAGATGCCTGACCTTAAATTTAGCTTGCGTAATTACGCCATATGTCGATTATTTCAGTTTTACACGCAAAAACAATAATTTAGTGTGAATTGTGTTTTTTTACAACAATACATCGACTTTTAAATTATCTCTCGAGTATTTCATTTCAATGCTTGAACAGTCTTTTATAACTATGTCTTTTATAGTTTTCCTGAATATAAATTGGAAACATGTCATAAATATCACAATTGATTTATTGTTTTGAATAATTAAAACTTTAAAATTATTACAATTTTGCACACAAAAAAGTAGAAGGATGTAAAAAAAAAAAAAAAAGAACAAAAAATGAAGAACAAAAAACACAATCATCATTAACTACCATATTGTGCTTAAGACCCACAAACAAAATACTTTGATAGGTTATATATTTTTCGAATAACATTTTCATTTTGGCTTCAGTATAAAGAGGAAGTCCTGAGTAAACTTTGAGTGTCTGCCTTTTAGGCATTTTTAACATTCTCACAGAATCCATGCAAAATCTTGATAAACATAATTCGTCTTTTTTTTTTTTCATAATGATAAAGCTGTTAAAAAAAAAAGAAAAAAAAATTAGTTGCTATAAGATTAAGTTTATCAAAGACTATGTTATATTTAGAATTGTGGGGAGCGGTGGGGCTCATCTCGCGCGGCAGTCGACTACCAACTAAGAGGTCCGAGGTTCGATTCCTAGTCGAACCAATTCAGATTTCCATTGTTTTTCTGTGTCCACCCAGCACTAAATGGATAACTAGGTGTCTTAAGACCCGACGAAAATAAAGGCGCGAAGAAAGCAATGGCAAACTACCTCATAATGCTGTATGCTAAGAACAATCATGACCTTACTCCTGGTTCCCCAATGCCTGGACTTAGCGTGGGACCCACTTTACTAACTTTTACTATATTTAGGATTGAACGTACTTTCTTCCCTTGGTCTATTTGAACATTACTGGATGCAAAGATAATCATAACTGCTTCCATTATTTGAAATTATTCTTTTTTTAAATTCGTGAGTGCCTTGTGTGTATGCCTGTGCGTAGGCCAAAGTGTTAAAAATAAGTGAGGTAAAGAGCGTAAGATTGCATTTATTGGGCTTTATTTTTTTCTTGCGAGAGAATTAATGTATGAACTTATAATTTGTTGTGAAAAAGGAATACTCCATTTTGCAAAGTAGGCCTGTCTTCTGAAATTGAGAATATATATATTCTCTGAATGCAGGCTTATAACAGGGATATAGTTTACTGAATTTTATTAATTCATTTATTTATTCATGGACCTATTTTGGGTCTATTCATTTTTTTAAGTTGGTCGGCTCAATTCGTTGTTTTCATTGGGGTTTTTACATAAACGTACCCGCTCTCTGCAAATCATTAGATGAATTTTTAGGTGGATTCTTTAAGCCTACAGGATCTATTCTAGGCCTACTTCATATTTATTTTATACTCTATGCTTAAAATGTTGCAGTAAAATTATCAAACACGAAAGTTTAAAGGGCTACAAACAATATGGGGGTGAAAATTAATAATCTGACCGCTTCGCACAATAAAACAGGGGAAACTACTTCATCAGAACTTTAGATATCGACTTTCGTTTTCTCTCTTGGTAAACTTCATGATTGTCATACAGAATCATTCATTGAATTTGAATGTAGCTAGATCCAGATTACAGATATCTAGATCTAGCTCTAGAGCTGGTTTTCATTCTAATTTTATTATTTAGATTCTATATCTAGGACCTTTATACGGACCTGTGCTGGTTTCAGCCAGTCTGTTCAAGGCTTAGCATAAACAGACCGATAAAATAATAATTCCTGAGAAGCATCAAAGATTTATTATTTTATAGTCTCGTGTGTTCTTAGAGTTAGATTTAGGTTTTTAGGTTAAATTTTCAACATGCTGCTTCTAAACATATATTTTGAAATTCCAGATCAAGGCCAGATCTAGATCTAGATCTTAATTCAGATTCAAGATCAAATCAAGTTACTGCTTTTCTCATGCCTCATTTTTGTGAAAGTTGCTCGCTGGTGAGGCCATTCATTTTTATCTGCAGTTGGTTTTCTTTAGTTTTTGATGAGTTTACACTAGGATACAAAAATCAATGAAAACATTGTTAAAAGGAAGGCATCTCATACAACAAAATTAATTTAGTTTTTTCAGGGCAAATAAATGTATTGTAATCTTTTAAATGTAGACCTCCATGAATTTGTGTTGTACTGCTCACTTTGTTTTAAAATTGGGTGAATTTTCGGACTAACTTGAAATATTTAAATTCAGGCCCTACATCAAGAATCTTTTAATAGATCTGTCTCAATCTAAAGATAAAGATTGATTCTAAAGCAAACAAAATACTGTAAATTCTAAATCTGAGCTTAGTTGTATCATCTGAAGCTTGCTCTCAACCAGTCAACAGACATTCGTTGTTCAAACAAACTCTTTTCCTTTAGATTCAAAGCCTGCAATCTCTACTCATATTGTTTTATAACTTATAGTGTGCAGTTGATGATCTAGACCCACAAACACCTTAGCAACATCCTCTTACTATTGAAGCTAATAGCTAAATGACTTTGGTGGTCTCCCACATCTTCTGGGCTGGGAATCTGATGTAGCCTGTGAGTCTTTGGATGTAAGAGACTGAGGTGTTGAGCTGCCATCTGCTTTTAAATTTGGCTCATTTGTCTCACATGATTCTGAAGATTTTGGCAGGTTATAACAATGAGGGTGGGAAGCCATCAAAGCAGCCTTTACATTGCCATTCCTAAAGATTTATGTGGTCTTCCAGGCCTACCTTTGAGAGAATTTGATTGTGCCTGCATCTTTGAGGCAACTGATTAAAACCTCATCTAATTTGTTAAGTGAAGAATTTTTCTCATCCTCTTCTTTTGACATTTTAGTATTTGGTGAAATGTGAGAATTTTTTCATGCAGATTTTGGAGGTCTGCCTGATTTTTCAGTAGATAAAGCAGTAGCAATTAGGGAATTGTCATACTTTGCACTTAGATGAAATTCAGGCGGGCTTTTGTCCAAACTTCCAATCAATTTACTTTTTCTCAGCATGACCACAGACAACTAATATATTAAGGAACAGGAACACAAATCCACACACATCACTCATTGCTTAGAGCAATGCTTTGTACCTAGATTCTATCTATAGAAGAAAAATGTTGGGTTTTTTTTGCTACTTAGACTTTCGGCAAGAAGTTGGGAAAAAAAAAAAAAAGGCTGGAACAGAATATGCTGTCAATCTTTGACTGAACCAAAAATGGTCATTATGGTCAAACTTCAAATAAGTTGCATATTGGAATGTTCCAGAAACTAATTATTATGTGAAATTGATCTTGCCATTTCATTTTTCCTTTTCTCTTTAATTTTGAATATTTTAGGATTATTACTCTATTCAGAAGATTTCAAGTTTCTCTAATATAATTTTGTTTAAATTTTCAGACATTTACAGCAGACTTAAAATACTTTTGGACAAAAGATTAAAAAAAAATGCTCACATGCATGGGCATCAACTTGAATGAGGCAGATGGATTAAAATAAATTGAAATAAAGGGACAAATAAAGCTTGAAAGGAACAACATCACAAATTTTGGTAAACAATGTCACACAAATCCAGAACTCCAGCAAAGGTAAGCTTTTGAAAATTCGTAACTTTTAAAAGAAATTAACCTTAATATCCTGAAGACATAACATAAAATAAGCTTGAAAAAAAGTGTTTTGACATAGGCTTTTTTTGATACATGTGAAATAATTATAGTTGAAAAGACAAATATACATACAGTCTGTATTGTAAATCTTTGATATTCCTGTAGCTAAATTGTGTAAGCTTTGGTGATAGTGACAATTAAATAAAGCATGGGTTTTTTTGCCACTATAAGCTCAATCAAATTTTGGTTTTGCTTGCTTTGCAAAAAGAACATTCAAATTAATTTCCTCTTGTCATGCCATGCCCATATGAGAAGAGAAGCTACAAAAACATGCACCAAAATGTGAATTTAAAAATGTTCAAGACACTGTCTAACTGTGTATATCAATATATTTGAGGTGCATCGTAAGAATAGGAACATACAGTGTTTCCCTATTTATTCTGTATACTCATGCATAAAATAGTAGTTGTAGAAATTTGAAGTAACTGCAGTGGTAGCAGCAACAGCCTGTAATGATAAAAATGAGAATTGTTTCTAGCAGCAATTGTGGTAGTTGCGACAGTGATGGAAGTTGCAGCAACAACTGAATTCTATTTGAGCAATCACCTAAAAAAGGACCCCAAAATTGTGTTGTGTTTTTTACTGCATTTGAAAAAAGAATCTCCAATTACAAAAAGAAAAAACTTAATTGAGTATCAGTGAGGTAATATTCATGCAGAGTTGGATAGCAGAAGCAGGTCCATTTAGAAAAAGATTGGTCTGTGTCTCCTCACTTGATGGTGAATGAGCTTAATTTATAGATGGGTCACCACTTTCTTGGTGATTTTGTCATCATAGTTGTATGAAATTTATTTGGTGAATGGAGGCAGCAAAGGTGCATCCAAAACTGTTTTTAAAAAAATAAAGCAGTACTTCATATGCCATTTCAGTTTTCACTCACAAAATCAAAATTTTTGTGTTTATGAGTCAATTTTTTTTTCAAATAGAGCTCATCGAAAATCTTTTGCACATAACTATGATGACAACCCACATTTTGGCAAACCCTCATTTAGCAAAGTAGTGGGGAAAAAAAGAGGCAGTAGTAATTCCATGTGCAGTAGTTTCAATAATAATAATAACAGAACCATCATCATCTGCAAAAGAATTGGAAGCAGCAGCAACACAGAAGTAGCCGCATTAATCTTTCTAGTTTTGCTTTTCATAGCAGCAAGAGATGTAGTATTGGCTTTAATAATTGAAGCGATGGTAATAGCAGTAGGGGAAATAGTAGTACCAGTAGCAGTGGCATTTGTAATGATAGCAATAGCTCATCATTGTTGCTGAAGTGGTGATACAGATAGCAGAAGATTAAGTTAGAGAAGTATTAAAAAATGATCAAGATTATGAGGGGTGAAATTGATAAACTCTTCTTGATTATTTATAGTTTTTCTTCAAAACTGATTGCATTACCTGTTTAATAAGATAGAGGAAAAGAAGAAGATCATACAGTTGTGGATTGAAAAAAAAAAGAAGTCTGCCTAACCTACGGTCAAAGCTGCTATTGAGAGAGCTTTGATTATAAAAATGTAACCCATAAGTAGCTTTATTGGTTTATAATGTGCATTGGTTTTTTTGTTGTTTTTTTTTAGCACAAAATATTTTTACTGCATTGTTGATCCATTTGGATTCTAATTTGAGTTCTGTTTGTTCCTATCAAAATAGTTGTCCTTGTTACCTATATTATTCCTATATTATCCATCTTTCTCATTTCAGCCAGCAGGCATCACTAGCAATGCCAATTCTGCACCAACTCCTACACCCAGGAAACGTGGCAGACCACCTAAGTCAACTGGAAGTTTGGACAAAAGCCTTCCTGAATTTCATCCAAATGCAGACTGTGATAATTCCCTAATTGCTACTGCTTTATCTACTGAAAAATCAGGTAGACCTCCAAAACCTGCTAGTGCTAGAGAAAATTCTCACATTTCATCAAGCACTAAACTGGTGAAAGATGAGGATGAGAACAATTCTTCAATTAGCAAATCAGATGATGTTTTAAATATAAGTGCCTCAAAGATGCAGCCACAAACAAATTCTCTCAAAGGTAGGCCTGGAAGACCAATTAAACCTTATAAAAATGGCAATGTAAAGGCTGCTTTGATAGCTTCCTACCCTGAATGTGGTAATCGGCCAAAATCTTCAGAATCTTGTGTCGCTACAAATGAGCCAAATTTAAAATCAGATAGCAGCTCAACACCTCAGTCTCTCACATCCAAAGACTCGCAGGCTACACCAGATTCTCAACCCAGAAGGCGTGGGAGACCGCCAAAGTCATCTAATCTGAGCTCAAGCATCTCTTCAAACTGTGGAGATTCATCACTACAACAAAAGCCAAACTTTGTCACTGAAAGCCCAGAAAAATCTAATGCATTTTTTCATCAGGACAAGGAAACGCAAGAAAAGGATAGAAGAAAGAAAAAACTTTACAAGACTTTATTGAAAACGGAGGAGAGAGTCGCTGATAGAAGTACAAACCTCCAGGTAACGTATTGTAAACAGTTTTCTGTTTTGTGAATTTTCGTTAAAAAGTAATGACAAATGATAAGTATATTTTAACATGATTTTAAAATTGAGGCCCTTGTCAAAATTTTCTTGAAACCATCAGCAAGTTTTAGCAAAGCATTAACCAGGCAAAGAAATCTTTTTAGGGGGCCTGTTTTATTCTAAACTATATCAGTATATTTTATTCAAAATTGATCTTTGCATTGGGTGTGAGTCATGATAGAAAGAAAATAGCTTGACTTAAAGACCATTAGTGGTACCATCAGGAAATATTATCTACACTCATTGGGTAATTTTTATAGATCTTCAAACAGCTTTTTTTTTCAATAATCTTTTTGGTTGAGTAAAACAAAATAAACTCTATTCTGCTTTTTCGTCTTTTCCATAATGTGTTTATCAGGACAAAGATGTGCCAGTTGGTAAGAGGAAAAGGATTCCAAACCGCAAGTACATTGTCGCTGAGCCTAATGGTGCGCCAGAAAACAGTGGTGTTACACCAAAGAACAAAAAATCACCTTGCGCTTCTCATGTAAGGATTTCACAAAAATATAATATTGCATTTCTTTTGAAATGGTGGCCCACTTGCCCCTTCCATTCTTTCTTTTTATCTCTGTCTCGCTCTTTCTTAATCTGTCTCTTTGTTTACTTCAATCTTCCTCTCCTGAAACAGAGTAAATTTTACAAGTTTAATGATCATAATATGTGTGAATTAATAACAAAATATGTTTTCTGTTTATGCTACTAAACAAAGAAAAAAAAGAAGAAAGAATAGCAAACAGAATGCATATGTAATCATTATTATGTTACCGTTTCTAGATTATAGCATACTTCCTATTATTCAAATGATTAGGTGGATTCAAGTGATTGTGTGGAGGAAGAGGATGATGATGTGGCTGACACAAAGGGATCAAGAAGTACAAGGAAGAGGATAAGTAAGCCTGCTGTGGATTCCTCTGATTCTGATATTGAGCCCTCACAAAAGAAAAAGAAAAAAGAGAGTAGCCAAGCTTCTTCAGGAAGGAAGCAGGAAGTAGAAGAAAAGGTGACATCTCTGGAGCAAATGGGTTTGCTTTTTGTTTTCATTTCATTTTGAGTTAAACTTTTTTGACAGAAAAACACCAGCATCAACGGCAAATCAAAGTCATAACTTCTCTCTCTTTTCCACAATAAATGAGAACTTTTGCCAATTAGGCAAGTTATTGGCAAATTTCCTTCTGAAATAGACTAAGATGTTTGTGGGTAATAAAGATGTTCCCTTTGTTTAAAAAAAAAAAAACAAAAAAAAAACAGCTTCTTTTTTCAAAGTAGTTGTCCTATATCTAGCTAGACTCAATTGAGATCAAGATAATATTTGGCCATAGAGGTGTTATTGTTATCAGATATATTAAGCAGCAAGTCAAGAAAAAACAGTTTTGGAATTTTTTTTTATTTTTACTTAAAGCATCATTATCAAATAGTTCTATAGTTTAGACAAAAAAACCCAACAACTTTCTTTTCTTTCTTATTTTCCATAATCTGTTGTATTAGGACAAAGATAACTCAACCCAACGTGGCTCAATATTAGATATGTCGATTGGCAAGAGGAAAAGAGTTCCAAATCGGAAGTATGCAAAATCTGTCCCAGAGCCTGATGAAGTGCCAGAACACAGTGTTGTTAAAACGAAAAGAAAAAGACCACTTAAGGCTACTGAAGTAAGAATTTTGTAGATATATTAATATATTTGAATTAGATGGTAATCCTCTTTCACTCTCTCTCTCTATCTCTCTAATATACTATTTTATGAATGGCTTGCGCTTTTCAGTTAAAGATATAAACAAACACTGCCTGTGACAAGGATTTTTTTAAAATAGAGTAAAGAATCGAAATCACTCCAAGTTTTGTCAAAGAGTGAATGAAAAGTTAATCAATCTAAATGAATAGTTTCAGAACAGCAAGGGAGGTTTACAGGATTCTATAGATCTATAAATTCATCAGCATTAGTGTTCTATCTCTCAGCAATGTCTCGAACAATCACTCAATCACTTTGTGTACCTATAGCCTACAGCTTTTAGAAAGTACCAGCAAATTAAGTGAATATCAGTATTTATCACACAAACTCATTCCAGAAAAGAGTAGATCACTGACTTAAGTTATCAACGTAAGCCAAAAAAATATAGGCC
>BLXT01002252.1:164115-184372 GCA_019648995.1 Plakobranchus ocellatus | reverse complement strand
TATTATTATTATTATTATTATTATTATTATTATTATTATTATTTGCATAGTAATGTATTAATATAATGTAGTATGGAATGAGATCTGGCACATGGGCCACTTAGAATCAGGTTCCTTATCCGAGCTGTATGTGACCTTCTGCCAACAAATGCAAATCTGGTGCGGTGAGGAATGAAAGATGATTGCACATGCCCACTATGCCAAGGCAAGCAGAGTACAGAATATGTTCTCAGTTCCCGCAAAGTAGCTCTAAGCCAGGTATACGTGGCGATACAACAGAGTTACAAGAACCTATGATTACAATCTGTGTCGCAAAAGGACTACTTGTCCAACTGAAAGCAACGGCACTAGTATTCACATCAGAAGTTAGTGCAACATCCTGGTGTGGAAGTGCCGCTGGCCTGGACACTCAGCGGAAGAGCTTACTGGGTGGGTGAGATGACTGGGAATTTCCAGCCGGTCTCCTAGAGTGGGACAAACATTTGAAAGTCATCCAAGACCAGTAATGAGGTCTGGCATTGTATTTCGTTCAAGTACTACTCAACAAATCATCATGGTCGAACTCACAGCATCATAAAAACGGGAGAGGCAAATACACAAGTGCTCGAGCAAGGAGCTGGAAAAAAGCTGGATTCAAATTCCAGATATTGCCTAGAGAGGTTGGCGCTAGAAGATTTGTTGGAACATCAACCTACGACCTTCTGAGCAAACTCTCCATCAATGGCCAGAGAAGAACCAAAGCTCTTAAAGTACTAGCTGAGACTGCCGAGAATAGCTCTAGATGGATTTGGGCTATAAGGAATGAGCAGTTACTTCATAAGTAATTATTTTCCTTCAACTATCGGGGACATTTTTGGCACAATCGTTAGAGCTTAAAAAAATTGATTAGAATTTTTCAGTAAATTTTAGGTAAGATCAGAATAACTGCGATCTGAATAAAGCTCATTACACTTCAATAATGCATATATATATATATATATATATATATATATATATATATATATATATATATGTGTGTGTGTGTGTGTGTATATATAATATAATATTTAGTTGTATAATTCGAAAGGAAAAGGTTGGGGTTCAAAACCCAACAACGCTAGGGCTCGAAGAAAAAAAAAGGTAGCAGAGGGACACCTAGGAGTCATGACCTTGGTGTGGCCCGGCTTCTTTTAGAGTGTAAGAAGTTCAGGGCCTAAATACTTGCCTAATGGGGGTTTCTTCTCTGAAAACTCTCTGCTGCCTTGTCCTCACATAACTATCTTTCTACCTTCTAGTATAAGAACGCAAACGCCAATTCAAACTATTTAGAACAATTTAAACAGCATCGACTATATGTACAAACGTTTCGCCCTTTAGGCTTTCTCAAATCCAATATTTTTTTTTAATAAAAAATTTGATAAAGCCTAAAGGGCGACATGTTTGTATATTGTGTACTCTGTGCTGTTTAATTTGTTCTAATAAGTTTGAGTTGGTGGTTGCATTCTTAATTTTATCACTTTAATTTTCTTCAACCACCATTGCATCTTAAGATCCTTAAACTTATTTATATGTTTCTGGGAGTGCGGTATTTGTCGACTTTTTTTTTTTTTTTTTTACTTCTACTGATGCATAACAATAAAGACAATATCAATACTGATTTCCAGAACTGTTCGTGGCTGCCTACGTGCTGGGGATCATGTCCACCATTTCTGCATTCTTTATTCTACAGACCCTCGCTCTCGCTATTATCATCAAGAGTTGTAGAGAGTTTAACTTGGCTGGAGTCGTCGCTGGTTTATCTTTTGCTCAAGGTAACGTGTATTTTAGGTGTGAAAATCATAGTACTGACGTGAGTAAATCTCTGTATGTGTGAAAGGCTCGGGTACTGTAATGCTCGTCTTGGTTTCTTGGCTGTTCTATTGTTTATCTCTTCGTCTTTCCATTCGCATTTAAACCTTTAGCTCCGCCCCTCCCCCCTCCCTTCCCCCTTCTTCCCCCTCCTTTCCTTTCCTTTCCTTCTCTAACCAGTCCATCTCTCTGTCTGTCTCTCTCTCTCTCTCTCCCTCTCTATCTTTCATTCTCCACTCTCTCTCTCTTTCTCTCTCTCTTTCATTCTCTCTCTCTTTCATTCTCTCCTCTCTCTCTCTCTCTCTCTCTCTCTCTCTCTCTCTCTATCTCTCTCCTCTTTCTCTTTTCCTTTAATTTGTGTTTATACTAATTCATGATGAGTTGCTATCATTTGCTTTTTTTTTCTTATAACTCTGATGTTGGATTTGGTTTCGTTCTTTTGCCTTTTTTCTTCTTCTTTTAACATTTCATAATTAACAAAGCGTTTGCCATTTTCATTTTGTCCAACCCAAAAAATGAATCTAATTTTCATAACTCTCGAAATTGATGTGCGTCGCTCTATTAATTAAGCTTATTCATCTTTTTAATGATTTTTTTCCTAGTCTAATTTCATGTTTACTTTCATACTTTGATTCATTTTTTTTTATTTCCACTGTTATTTTAATAATGAACATCATTTGTACCACATTTGTACCACGATCATTTCTAGGAGCTTTTCTCGCTCTTGTCCTCATCCTTTTCGAGCTGTCTATCGGCCATGACACCACAGAGGGCTACATCCACCGTAAAGCATCTTTCGGGTATTCCCGCGGTCTGATTCTGTGCGCGGCCGTGCTCTATATGTGCGCCTCCTTATTGGTCATTGTGGAGCATGTCAGGAGACGGAGACGAAAGTCGGAGGTCCAGTATGTGTCTAGGTTAAGAATTGTAATAATTTGTTATTGTTTATTGTACGTTTTGAGGCATGAATACGTGTGTACACATTTTGACCTCGGGTAATAGTGTTTTCGACACTCCAGACAATAAATTGTTTATCGACAGATCAAGAACTAAAAAGGTCGTCAGGAATGATACTTTGCTTTAAAACCATCTATCGCGTGTAACGTTAATTTCGTTCTCAGTTGGTAGCAGACTTTCTACTTTGAGAATTAAGTTGCTGGCACAGGAATGATGAGTAGCTAGTACAGTTTGCGAGGTCTTGTCATAAGATCATATCAAGCCATCATGTATCAAGAAGGTGTGGTCCTGGTGTTCGGTAATCTGGAGCCTGTGTCCAGTCTGTCACAACCGACTGAGGACTTAGAACTTCTGGTATCAACAAAGTTCAAATGGGTTGCGTTAGAGCTAGTGATAAAACGATAGACAGAGAGATAGGTAGAGAAAGAGAAAGAGAAAGAGAAGGGGATGGGGAGAGGGAAAAAGAGGAAGGGAAAAGTGCCAAAATCTATTCTGCAAAAGTGCTTATCTTCGTTTTTTCCTAGCTATAAATAAAATGTCCGTAGCTCTTTTGGAAAGCCAATACAAATGTCTGGATTTCTCTGAGTGTGTGTGTGTGTGTGTGTATTTCTGAGATTGTTTATAATTAATTTTTCCCTTACACATATTAACAAGGCACAGCTCAAACCAACATCCACAAAAGCCTCATTGACAAAATGAATGGTGAGAGATTAAAGCCCTCTCTCTCTATCTCTTTCTCTCTCTCTCTCTCTATCTCTGCCTCTCCACTCTGTCTGTTTCTTCACCTATCTCTATCTCTCCCTCTCCCTCGTTCTCCCTTCCTCTCTCCCTCCCTTCTTTTTGCCCTTTCCCCACTAGCTTCTTTTTCTCTCTATATATTTTTTCTCTATCTGTCTATTTATCTATGTATCTCTATCTCTATCTTAACCCATTTGAACACAGCAAAACAAAAAAGAGACGTGAAAGTGAGCTATTTGTATCGTCCCTAAGGGCTACTGCTTTCGGCAGAGCGAAAGTTAACGACACTGCCGTACGTAAAAAATAATCTTCTTCTCGTAATATACAACTGTCATTATGTTTGGGGAAACCAATGCTATAATTTTTTTTTGCTTGTAGTCATGTGGAAGTCCTACCTCATTTGAGAAACACCCCCATTTTAGAAACAACAGCTCTACTTGAAATAGACAAAGTGAAACTGTCTAGTGCTGGTTTAAAAGGTGCTGCTACTCATCATATTAGTTTATAACTGTCCCTGCCATACAAAAAGCAGTATCGGTAGTTAACCACTTCATTGCTGTGGGGTTGAATTATCTGCTTTAAAAAAAAGGAAACCATAAATTTGATCAATGTTATCCTATTTAGCAAATATATTGGAACTGTGAGATTAGAAATAATCATACAAAAACATAATCTAAATACCCTTCCAAAAATAACACTGCAAGATCTGTCTATACACATTTGATTTCCTCTTTTTCTGAGTAGTAATTATTGTTGCTCAGCAGTCAAATGGTTAAATTCCTTCACTTTAGCAGAAAACTCATCGAAGAATCACTGAGTTGAAAGCGCAGTGTTGTTTCGGCAGCCATTTTGACCTTCTGACCTCGCCAGATCTCTGCAACCGCGAGATATCGCGGCCGCAACCGATATTTCTCTATAGAGAATTCAATAAAAACATTATCTTCTCGTACGGCCCCTGCCCTTATACTTTGAATGTCGCCACAGACTCTTAACTTTATACTTATATGGCCAAGTGAAGCCCTCCTTCATGTACTTTCACTATGACCTCAGAAATCAAGTCTCGCACCCTCTTGACTCTGTCTGACCTAACCACATATCTCCGCGATTCAGGACTGATGCTGCTCTTTCTCTCTTGACGTCGCTTCAGCAATTCTCAGACACTATTTGCCTCAATGACTACTGTCTTCTGACACTTGAGGCTTCCAATTTCGCTCTTGTAACTAGGGTTTGATCTACAAGCTGTTGCACGACGTACGATCTCGAGACGATTATGTTAATGGTAATCACGTGATCTCTGGTTTACGTTGTTGTCAAATTTGACTTGCAACTTGATCGCCCAATTGTGTATCTTCTATCAGGAAAAGAGCAGGAGACCAAGATATTTCTCCTTTTGGATCCTTCTTTCTCACAAAATGAAGATATCTGCAGATATTGGCTCTGCGATGTTGATGCCCAACCAAATTCATTGACCCCAGAAATCCATTTCGCGAAATAATGTCCTCAGTCACACCATAAACATGCTGGGACTTTGGGACTTTTCCCATCTTCTGGCTTGCTGGGAGGGAATTTTAAACTCAGCCCCTTAACATCGTTCATCAAGGCAAATCTCTGCAAAGCCAGCTTGATATCATTACTTTAAAGGCCATTTCGCTTCCGAGGTTGACAATCTATATATGCAGTCAAGAGTTGGGCCAGTAATAAGTTCTGAAAATAAGAAAACCAGTTAGGAGTCTTTGGTCTATTCTCTAGTCACAGCGTGATAAGCTAAAAAAAGATGACTGCTTCAACCTCCGTACACACATCCACTCTTATTTTCTTGACACTGTTATTAGATCTCCACGATAATTAGACCACCAGTTATATTCAGCTAAACGAAAAAAAACACTAAAAATAGTTTTAAAAAATTGAAATTTTCAGCCACTGCTTTTCTTCTTCAACTCATTTAACCTACAGCGATAATAATCTCATATTTAGTCCTTCCTCACCTTTTAAAAAAAAATGAAAATACCCCCACCCAACCCCCAAATTCATCCTCATCTTCACCACGTTTTGTTTTTTTTTTTCCTTCCCTCCAATCCCCAAACACTTAACACATAGCATACGCTCACGCCTTTTTCCTTTAATTTAGAGAATCTTACTTGACGTCTTCTACAAGAATCGGTTACAAACAGGGACATCGCCCATCACCGCCGCCCAGACCGGCTTTCTCTTCATACCGAGGTAGGCCTAACTTGACCTGCTCACTCACCCTTTCCAGGAATAGTTTTTAAACATTTCAAGAGTAAAATACAAGACATATTCATCGCGCTTTGTAGAATTATGATTTCGTCAAAATTGTATTGAGCATCCCAGTACCAGGACTTTTTTAGAGGGTCGCTGGTGGCACAGTGGCTAGTGATACCACCCTAAGATCTGCTAGCACTTTTCTTTCGCGTATTCGATTTCGAAGTCGCGACCCACGCCCTGACCAGGCAGAGGCATAAAAGCCTGAGATCATCTTGTTGTGGATATGAGCTACATGCTCTCAAAAAAAAATCATAGACTTTTTGAAACTTCTCTATAGCTGTCAGATTATAACACAGATCATTAGATGTGGCCTTTATCCAGGACACTTCCGAATTCTAGATTCAGAAGGTTTCTGTACTAAATTTAACAGACAATTTGAAATTACACGTGAATTATTATTGTTACACATCAGTAAATTCTAACATCCATTTTTGATAGATTACTGCCATTGATTTTTCATTTAAAAAAAATGTCAGTGCGTCTATAATACTCTTAATGGACTGTTTAATATTAGAGAAAATATCTGTGTGTTTTCAAACCTTACATATAAACATTGTCAATACGCCGAAGACATACGGAAGAAATAAAAAGAGTAAAGATGGAAGGACAGAAGCCTACATGATTGTAACAACGATTCTAAATGTATCGTCAGCTTCCTAATTTTAGTGCATTATAAAATTTCCTTCAATGCACATGCTGTGACAATTCTATTCTTGTAAAAGCCTATATCTTTCAGATAGAGCATCTCTTGTAGTAAAAAATGTATTGACTTCAGTAAGAGATTGTGATATATAATTATAGATCTGCAAGAAGAACTGTATAGCTGCGGTTGATTTTAATAACAATCCCAATGCTATGACCCGACAAGAAATTTCTAACTATGGATTTATCCAGGACCTATATTAGTTAGAGCTAGATCGAGATAAATTTTTGCTTGATTTTATTTAATTTCAGATTTGAAACCTATAAACAGCTAATAAATGCAGATCTATTAGAAGTCAATGCTACTCTGTAGGTTGCATATATGTAGCCTTTTTTTTTTTTTTACTTTTAAAGTGTTTAAATCCATTATGAGGACTTTAATGCATGCTACCAGTTAATCTTTCGAGACTACGAATGGTTTTCAAAAAGCTTAAAGCGTTAATCCTGACATGAAAATAATTATTCTTATTACATACGCCTAAGTCTCTGGAAATCCTTAACTTTTGTATTTTAAAGATATGATATGTTGTGTAGCTATGTGTGCTGTCTTGGACTGGAGCATAGAGGCTGTGGATTCATTTAATGTTACAATAAGAGTTAATGCTTGGCAGTGTTTCGATCACACTTAACGCAAAGTCATTGTAACGCTATTTCTTCTGTCAGGGCGTCGCTCCGTCATGGTCGCCCCAATGGTCACCTCGATGCCCCCAGGGTCATCAGAAAGGAAAACCTCTTACAATAGTGAGACTGTAGCAACCAAAGTTGGAGGTAGGAAAAATAGAGAGAAAATAAGAAAGTGAGACGGACTGAGTGTTAATAATAAATAAAGAGAGAGTTTTAAAGGGGAGGGGTGTGTGTGTGTGTGTGTGAAGAAATAGAGGTTTGCAGACATAAAGAGGTAGAGAGGCAAAGCAGCAGTTTGAGGATAAGAAACTGACCAAAGCAGATGAAGAGAGAGAGAGAGAGAGAGAGAGAGAGAGAGAGAGAGAGAGAGAGAGAGAGAGAGAATGTCATTGTGTGTTTCAGGGGGAAGGGGGTGGGAGAATAGAGGGAGGAAGGGAGTTATTTAAAATGGAGGGAAGAAGAGACATATTTGCTTGTTTTTAGCAGATGTAGGAGAGTACTTTCACTGATGACGGGAGAACAGTAAGTAAACAATCACAGTAGATATTCAGATTCTTAAATGAGGTTAAGGATAGACACATACATAGATAGGTAAAGTAAATAGATAAATAAATTAATTATGGGTTATAAATATACATACATACATACATGTGCATGTATCATACATTTAATAATACATATGTAGAGAGACACATAGAAGGCAAAGCAGGCCGTAAAAGGAAAGTGAAAATGACTATATGCAGCATTTAATCCTGCAAAAGAATGTGTTAAATTGCACAGGTTCACCAGTTGGGGGTGCAGGTATGTACCCATGTGAGACACCAGGATGCCAAGCCTGTGCCTTTGTTGGGCAGTCCGATGTGTTTTTGGGTCCTGGCGGCGTTCCATTCAAGATCAGAGAGAGACTGGACTGTCGGGACAGAGGAGTCGTGTACGCTGTGACTTGCATGAGGGACAACCAGGTATAATTATGCAAGTGATTTTGTATTGCTGTCGTTGTAATTCATGCTGATATAGTGAGAACCTTCTTTATAAAGTATTAGATGCTGTGTTATAGTCTTTTTTGTTAATGAAGACTATATATTGTTATGTGGGTTTTTGAGAAAAAAAGACACCTGAAAACGAGTAGTTTGTTGCCTAGCTCTAGATCTCTGTGCTAAACGTCGTACACAAATAAAGATTGAAGAATTAGATATCTATTTTTACCAATACATCCAAATCAGTGTAAATCGACTCGTGAATATTGCTTTCAACCAGTCCCAAAATGAACATTCGGCAAACTACACCAGCAAACACACAATTAGTGTTTTAACCTTTCTACAGTTTCACAATTTTTACTGTCTATTACGCTTTTCTACTTTAGGAAAGTCATAGCAATTCTTAACTTTTCTTTCCAATTTATCCCATTACCACGCAAAAGTCTGGGATATCCTTAACCCTCCGATTTATCCCATTACCACGCAAAAGTCTGGGATATCCTTAACCCTCCGATCCAATCTAAGCCACCATCACTGTAACGCCTGTCAACAATTTCCCATGATCATCCTGTCAATTCGCTAGCTTGTTATCTATATATTTAAATTTCGCAACTTCCTTCTACGCATTTTAGTCCTAATATTTTAATATTTCACCCTCTCACTTAGAGACCAGAGACACCCAGAAAAACGAACACGTCTATAGTATTGCTTATTAACGTACTTCAAAGAGAATTTTTGGGCTTTTCTAGAGGTTTTCATATTACTTGTTTTGAGAAAAGAGATAAGAAACAGCGGGAGACGAACGAGACAGGGAAAAGTTGGCGGAGGGGAGTTGAATTAAAAGATCTAGTGGCGATGAACCATATTTAATCTTAAATGATCTTCATTTTGCAGATTATGGATTGGAACCTTTGGCAGAAAACCATTAAGAAATCATAACTATGAAGAACTCTATTATACCAAGCCAATCAATATATAAGTAATTGGGAATCCGTAGATGTGTATTCGCCAAAGATATAGCACAGCTTTAAAATTATGATACAAACGAATAATTTACTATTGTTGGAAGGCATCTTGAAGTATTACAAACTTTGTCGCAGAGACTATCGAATATCATATATCGCCACATCAAACTGAATCAGTCAATCAGAGTTATCGATATTCGTTTATTTCAGGTGTTTATCGGTCACTCTGAGGAGAAGCTCGAGACAACCTTCAGCATTCATATGGCCAATGTGAGGGCCATGAATCTAAGTGACCCAGTCGCCTACCATTTCACAAGACCTGACCATAAGATACAAGACCTCAGGGTATGTATTTTCAGGATGTGACTTTTCAAACACTATCTTCGTTTTCCTCGTTCATTTATTTTTCTAGCACAGGCACCGTGGAGCTTTTTGGAATGACAACCAAACATTTTCTCCCTTTTTCTAATGACACTGAACATATCATTGAAGCATCTGAGATGTCAAAACAAACTAACAAAAGATGATACTGTTACAGAACAAACATACTACTCAAAAGCATAATGTGAAAACGCCGCGGTCCCATGTATGAATTTCAAAAACATTCTGTGAGCTTTTGTTTGCATAGTTTCGCTTCTGTCTTGGATTTGGAGACACAAATTTCCATCGTAATATCATGAAGTCGTCCGTCTTTGATTCACATTGAACGAAACATGGTTACCGAACATATCGGTTCAATTGACAGATCATTAAAAAAATACATATTACACTGGTATAACTCCATTAGTTTGAAATCTGAAAACATTCTTGTGAATGATAGCACATAAATCTAAGGTTGTATTCGGAGAGATAAAAATCTTCAGCTTTTAGCTCATCGTTAACAAAAACGAAAATAAAATTTCGGAAACAAAACTAGGTATGGTATTTTTCCAGCTGAATTTTCATTTAGGTATCGTTTTGAAATGAAAATTTATCATTTTCGTGTGCTAACATAGGAATATAATTTTTCGTCTTTTAGATTTATTATTAAGGAACACGCGACACATGAGCATAATGAATTTCTATGATTTCATAGAAATCATTCGATTTACAACATATCTTGTCTTCTTTTGTTTCACCTAAATGAATTGAAAATTTGCTAAGATATTATGCGAAGAATCATCTAAAAATGCAGCAAAATAATACAAAATAATTCTTTGATAGCTTGGATTTTTTCCCCCTTTTATTTTATGCAATATATAGTTGTAAGTAGCTATTGGTCCCATTTGCATGTGAAAAGTAAATATGATATCGATTGATCACTTAGAGTATTAGACAGAACTGCAATAATTGTTCTAAATTTTAGTTTTCATGAGAATCGATTCATAAACCTTGAAAAAAGATAGGCCTTTTGGGAATGAAAAATCATGTATTGAAAAACACGAAATTGAGGCTTCTATACAAATGTATCGATTTTTTTTAACAAAAAAGCACCGATCCTTTATTTTAAAACTACGATATTCGTTTCGTTTTTAAAGTCAATCTTAAGCAAGCAGGTTGGAGTATATTTTAAGTATCATAAAAAATGTAAACAATTTCTAGTCATGTACAATTGAAACGAAGCTATCCACCCTCAACCCCCTTTTTTTCTTTAGGAAATACTCTCTCTCTCTCTCTCTCTCTCTCTCTCTCTCTCTCTCTCTTTTTTTTTTTTCTCTCCTTCTTTCTCTCACTCGCTGTCTTTCTCCCTCCTTCTCTCTCTCTCTCTCTCTCTCTCTCCCTCTCTCTCCCTCTCTCTCCCTCACTCCCACTCACTCTTTCTCTCGGAAAGAAAAAAAAATCAAGCCAAAAATCATTTAAAAACTGACTTCATCAAGTAGCTATAAATAACTCAAACTCATGTGCCGCGTATACCTATAAATACAAGGATGACGTCTGTCTCAAGACTATTCATAATTCACTATATTCTATACCCACTGTGAATGTTTGAGTGAATAACTTATACCACTGTATTTTAGGTGACAGCTCTGGGGCACCTTGCCGGTGAATTTGGCTCAAGAGATCGCTTAGAGAAAGTGCTTCAATATGACATGGATAAGCCGCATAACTCCTACTCAGGAATGGACAACAACTTTACTTTCTTGTAAACAGCAAAGATATCAAACCAAAAGCACGCGTCCGCTTTTAACTAGCCGGTGAAAATGAGCACTTGGCCTAAAGAAGGCAGTTGTGATGACAGTTTGTTATTTCATTATTTTTTTTTTTTTTGGACGAAGTTTATAAAAAAACATAATATTATGTCAAGACATATCGTATGAAAGGAAAACAAACCATTGAAATATTGTATTCCTCAACTCTTTTTATTTACAAAAAAGGACTAGACTTAAGCTAGGCAGTGTATCTCAACACAAGGTTGTATTTGTTTTACTTCCTGTGAACTACGATTGGAGTATTGCATCTTTCTATCGTTTTTTTCCTCAAAAATTCATTTTTAAGAAGTAGTGCGATAGCGTTAATACTATTTTTCAGCATTACAGTTTTACCTCAGTATGTTTTATTTTGAATTTTCTTTACTTATAATAAAACTAAGGTTTTCTAAATCAATCTTGATCGTGGCGTCTTTATCTATAGTAATATTACTTTATTCTGTCCTCCGCGCAGGCATTCCTTCCTTTTCAAATAAGGTGAACATTCAAGAAAACAAATAAAATTGCTTTATGAAAAGGAATCTATTTGAACGATATCTGTGTGATGTAAAGAGAAGGTTCTGGAATTAATGAAATGTATCACTCAAAAGAGTCTTAGTATAGCATTAACCTAAAGATTACAGCAATAGCATAACTAAACGACAGGTCGATAAACAATTATAGAACTTTCTGAAACATTACACAGTGGAGCAGATGAAGACTCTGATATTTTCAAAAAAATCAAATAATCTGCGAGGATATTTTTGAGAATAACTTTTTTAAATGAAAGGGTTAGCCGCGAGTTAACATTATGTTTCACCAAGAATATAATTCTATTGGCACTATTGCAGCTCGGCTAGGTTTTCTTTTTGATTTTTGGTTTTTTAAATAAACATCTGTAAGTAATAAGAGGCAGATCTATTTTATTATCCATTCTACAAAAAGTTGTCTCCACCTTCAAATGTTAATTCTAATTACATTAAAATAGTGAGCCTTTTTCATAAGCACAATGCATTCTTACGAAAGCGTCATTAATTAGAATCAATTCTGTCTTATTAAATTGAGAAAATCATTTTTCGGCTTGGGTATTGTCCTTGATAATTATACCTGACTGAAATAAATTGGAGCCATAAGTCTGCAGCTTCTGTCCACCAAAGGTATTGCCTGGTCGATGTTCTATAATTTTAACTTTAATGTCTGTCGAGTCGAACATCTCATATAAGAGTTTAATACATTCAAGAAAAATATTGTAAATTTTGTATTTTAGTAATGATTAAAAAAAAAATTTTTAATGCATGTACATATTGGCGCAGAGGCTCGATATCAACAGCCAATTTTCACCATTAGTAATCACAGAAAGCAGATAAAGGTATACTAACCGTTCAAATCTGTTGCCAATGTCATATCTTACTCATGTACACTGTAAAATCAATAAGGGCTTAAATCGAGATAGAAAATATCAGGCCTATAATGCTCACTGACGAATTCATGAGTCAATTTTGCGAAGGGGTACACTCTATTGTTTGCACTCATTAATTATGTGAGAATAAAAGAAAAACAAAAAACAAAGTGGGATTTTGTTATATGCTACCTTTTTTTTATTTAAACGGCCTTGTAATGTCCTATTTTATGTGTCTGTAATTAGTTTGTTCATTTCCATTATTTCTGATTTGTTTTCGGTGTTGTTTTTTTTTTCTTCTTTTTGTTGCTGTCGTTATTATTATTGTTACTGTTATGTTGCTGTTATTGTTGTTGTTGTTTTGTTTTTGTCATTTTCTGTTTGGTTATTCTCTTCAATTAAAAAACTATTGAAACCTCCTTGTTAAAAAAAAGTTTTATTATGCTGAACTTCTCTCTCAATGAAAAAGTTAAAGGCCTGTTCTAAAATTAACAAGATTATGACTGTAGGCTGAAATCCTTGAAGATGATTCAAAAAAAAAAAAAAAGTTATTTTTTAAGGTAATTCCAATGGTCACTGATAGTGACACATTTTCCATTTGGCTGCACGAAAAAATGTATGCCATCTCTATTTTTTGTTTATCTCTAGCAACCGAGGCAATCGTTAATGTGCTTCGTAGGGCATCAGAGGATTCATTTTTCATTTTTTTTGGGCTAGACAGCGCTTCTTTCGTCTTCATAGATAAAATCTGAACAGCAAGATCAGGACTGCGAAGTGGGTAAAAAAGAAATCCAAGCATAGTTATACCACGAGAAGGCTTGGTGGCACAATGGATAGCGAACTCGCGTGAAGTATGCAGGGGCCCGTGGCTAGCGTATGGTCACGTTTCAGCGCACTACCAACACCTTGGCTTGAGGAGGGCCTGAAAGTCTGTGATCACCTTGTATTAAACCGGGTTTATGCACGAAATCAACCAAACCATATAAATGATGCCATTCTCTAAAGAGTTTGGCTGTGTTGCAATGTTGCAAGATAAAGTCCTCGTTCAAAGGTCCTGGTCTTTTTAACAAACAATTGTGCTTGTATATAGAATATATTGAGGGTTTCACTGAACTCTGTTACATTAATGGTTTTTTCTTTCAGGCGTAATCTCCAGCTGACGTGTGACGATTGTGAAAAAGAAAATATTCTATTCAATAGCGTTTTCTTTTGGTTTTGCAAAAAGAGGAAGGCATTCAGGTTGCTATTAGTTTGATTTTGTATTCTTCCGCGTAAAGCATTCAAAATATGCCAAATGTTAAAAAAAAAATTGTAGTCTTTTAGAAAGTGCCCGTACTCTGGATAGCTGTTGACCAGTTCTTGAATTCTTCAAATCTTTTTCTCTATGTATTAAATTAATGTATTAGGTTTCCTATTGCATTTGACGGAAGCTATAGGAGTCGGTATCTAAGTATGAAGATTTATTTTTCCTATGTACTTTTCAATTGCAGAAGCAGCCGTTGTTATTGCAGTAGTAGTAGTAGTAGTAGTAGTAGTAGTAGTAGTAGTAGTAGTAGTAGTAGTAGTAGTAGTAGTAGTAGTAGTAGCAGCAGCAGCAGCAGCAACATCAATAGCAGCAGCAGCAGCAGCAGCAGCAGTAGTACCGCTAGCAGTAGCAGAAGTATAAACAGTAGCAAGACCAGGAGCAAAAATGGAAGCTTAAATCAGTTAGAGCATTATGCTTAAGCCCGCATTCGTCCATACATTCAAAATTTTTTTTGCCAGCATTTTTTTAACTGCCTTTTTGCTTGCCCTGCCATTGTATTAAGCTTGTCATTTTACTTAGAGCCGCAAAACAATAACGCTCTAAGAACAGTATTTTAAGAGAAAAATTTGAATGGGCTGTGAAACACAAAGAAACACTTTTAATAAAATAGTTTTATTTAATAGTGATTGTTTTTATGGATGCTTGATGCAAGGTGTATGCTTTTGCAGAGATAAAAGATTGACGACTAAACTGCGCACGCACAAAAAATACATTTGACAATAAAAAATACTAATGTTATCTTTTTAAAAGAAAATGTACTTACAAAGCAATACAACATTCAACTCATTTTCTAACCTCATTTTGAGAAAAAAAAATAATATGATGTTAAGTGTTCAATTTCCAATTAATTTTTAAAATCTGAAGATGTTTCTCAGATGACGAAATGTGTTTCGTGTGGTTCATGAATAAGCTTCGTGTCGACCGTATGTAATACAATAGTTGTTAATCGTTTACTCAGCACTTCAATACAATCTTGCAATGGACTCATTTAGGTACAACAGTTGTAACAGTGCTATACTTCTTTTACCAGTCAAAGCCCATGAAAAATCACGGTCTTTCGAAACGGCTTAAATAAAAAGGAGCCGAATCGTTCCACCGGTATTCCACGGGGTTGAAGTTCCTCGTCCTTCAGAAACTTGTCGAATCCAACAGATGATGAATCTTTACTCTCGGAGGGAGTGGATAAGGACACGGATATCAAGCTGACGCCGCAGTCAGGAAGGTTCGTATCTTTGGGTAGCTCTGGCGACAGTTTTCTCCATAGCGTAGGTTTCTTTAACTGTGAATCCGAAGCACTGACAAAGTCCTTCGCTCCGCCAAGATTGGGTGATTTCTCGTTGGCCTTAAGTACTGAACTATTTGCATCATCCTCTGGTAACATTTTGTTTGTTTGATTAAAAGCCTCGCACATGCCGCCCCTTGGTAAAGATTCTCTCTGTCCTTCAGGGCAACCTGCTTGGACATGAGATGGTTTTCTCGGGCTGATTTCCTTCGACACGATACTTTGTGTGAGAGTCTTGCGCGGTTTCCTACGATTTGCGCCACCCCCAGGAGATTTTGTTTTACTTGTGAGAGCCGGTGGCAAGGTCTCAACAGGACGAGGCTCAGTGGCTGGCGTGGTCGCTACTGGGACACAATCTTTCAGGACACGGGTTCGTGAAATTGCCTGTTCACATTCATTTGTTGTTTTTGCACACATGTCTGATGCCATCACCTGAGAGTTACTTGTTTTTTTTGGTACACATCCAAGTGTGGATAACTTTGTTTGATTTTCCTTTACCCTTCTTCGGTTATGTCTTCTCAAATCATTAATTGATTGTTGCGTAGGGGTATTCAAACTCCACGCTTCGAGAGAAGAAAAATGCGGATTTTCTGCAGCTGTAAAGTGTTTTGTCTTGATTGGTCCCAGATCAGTTCTAGGAGATGTAAGATGAAGCTGTGTATTTTTCGCTTCGATGGACATATTCATGGTTGAATCCTGTAGATCGTTCAATATTCGGTGTTCTCGCTTTGGAAAAGATTCCGGGAGTCGACAACCGTGAAAATCGCAACAAGATGGTACCTCGCAATCAGTACTTTCTATTCGTGAATTCTCAACAACCTGGCTGAGGCTTTTCTTATCGGTATGTTCTGCATGTTCAACCGATCGTAACCTTGTGGTCTTTAAAGAGCTGACAGCACATCCTTCTCGCACGTCTTCCATCCTTGCCTCAGCGGCTGAAGGAAGTGAGGATGTACTCTTCCAAGGCTTGACAATTTTATCTAAAATAGAAGGCGATCCCTTCATTGCTTGCGAAATAAGATTCGACTGTGTATCGGGCAAACTAATCTGCTTTGCTAGAGGTGTTTTAGCAAGCTTCGCCTTCTCTCTCAGCCTTGCAGTGTTATCGACCAATCTCCACAGCCTTGTTATCGCTGCTGGAGATCTCGCTATGGATCGCTGCTGATTCGTGTTTACTTTTCTCCTGCGGCGCCTTGACTGTGTTTCATCTTGACTTTTCTTTTTCAAAACTTTCACACTGACATTTCGAGAGCCACGGCCGATGACGATGGCATTTTCCCTATGTCCGCTTAAATTATACTTGAAGACCTTGAGGACTGGGCCTCTGATTTTTTTACGGGCTTTTCTTTTATAACGCGATTCAAAAATGGACTGTCCTCTCTCAGGATCAGCATTGCCACAAGTGTAGTCCACGACTAAAACTTGATGACCTGCGATTGCCTTGGTATCTGCCTCTTTGCTCAAATGATGATAGGCCTGCTGGCCTTCAGCTGGACGTTTCCTAATTTCCACCTTCGTTCCAACCAGGTTTAGGTCACCACTTGTGTTGAAAGGGGGAGAGAATATAACATTTTTCCTTTTGTTTTCTCCGGTGGTTTTTATTTTGGACTTATCTAATAATGTTTTCAATGTCACTGTAGGTGACGATTTAGGCCTCTTTGCGTGTTCAGTTGGTTCATTGTGATTCACACGTGTATTAAGCTTTGGTTCTCTTTCATGGCCAAGGGGAGAATCGTATCTGGGTTGTGTTTTAGCAACAGGGCCACTTTCCACAGTTTGAGAACGATGTGTGGCAGATCTGTGACGAACACGTTTGTTTTTGTGGCCTGACCTCTGCTTTAATCTGCGATTGCACCTTTTAGTAACCCTAGAGACATCTTTGGATTTCGTTTCTTTTGCCTCTTTATGTTCAATCTCATAATTTCTATCTATAGGTACACACGGCTCTTTAGATTGAACTGCACCTCTTTCTCTGCCGAAATCAGAAGTTGTGGAAGCCAGTTTTGCAGCGGGTGGCACTTTCCCTGGAATAAGTGAAGGATCAGCTTCGATCTCGTATGAAGAATTTGCTTCACTCTCGCACAGGGTGTGACAATAACTTTGGCTACTAGACGTTCTTTCACTTTCCATACGGAATGAATTGTCGAGAGAAGCCATTCCTTTTCTTGGGTGAGCGCGTTCTCTTTTGTCTTGAGCCTCTTTTCGGCGATTCTGGACACTATGCTAATTCGATCTCAATCTTGATTCTTTTTAGAACATACTGAACTCTGTACTGATTTTTTTTTTCGGGGATATTGGCCGCTATATCGACTCTTTTTTTTCACAAATACTTGGCTCTATCTTATTTTTCGTTTTGTTTTCGCGAGAACTAGACAGTTCTTTTATGATAATCTGTCTCTTCAATAAGGTATCTGCTCCGGTCTTTTGATGAAGAATCACTTGAAATCCTACCTTTTGAGATTTTTCAGCTGCATCTCTCTTACAATCGATTTATAAACTGTGTAACTTTTAAAAAAAAGCTTTTCCTAAGAGCACTCGAATAAATTTTGTATCAAGCTAGTTTTACATAGGGTCGAATCTCGATGACATAGATATTACAGCATAGATATTGTAAATTCTCAATTTGCTCATTGTTTCTGAATGTTTAGAACGAAAACTTAACCCAGCTTTGTAGTTGTTAGAAAGGGTCGCATCTGGATTAGCGTCTCCCCAGCCATGAGTGGAAAGAGTTGACAAAGAAAACGCTCTGTGAAGTGAGTAAAAAAAATATATATATGAAAGAATTATAATTGAAACCTTCAACAAGTGGGGGATTGCAATGAAATCTGTTCATAAAATAAAAAAGTGTGAAAGATAAAAGATATATCATTTTTGCAAGTTTGGAAAAAAAATTGAATAAAAACCTATTTTTGAAATATTAATCTTTTTTCAAAAGAATTTATTGTTTCCCCCCAAAAATTGTAGGCCTGCTTCTTTACGCTTATGGGATTTTCCTGATCACTAAGCCTGTAGACGTACTTACAATAATGTTGCAATAAGGTTTCAAGATCACTAGTATAGTTGTCATTGTGCTTCATGATAGAATAGATAATTTCCAAATCAAGTGCAGAGATCTGATCTATTTATAGCTCATAGCAAAACCAGAGAGGGGGACAAGCAAGGGATCTGAGCAAAAAAAAAAAACAGCTCTTGCAGCAGGGCGTGCTCATCTATCAAACCTTTGTGAAAGTATTTAAAAGTTTATTTGTAGGCTTATTGAAGCGGATTTGGTTCTGAATAGAAAATAGGTAGAAACTGATGGAAATTAGATCTAGATGGGCTTCAATGACGTTCATTTTGTTCACCCTTTTTGTAGTAGATGTTGGTCGCAAAAGCTATTGTTAAAAATTCTATTAAATCCACTTCTCACTGTTTGATCGCAATAATCAGATTATGCACTACTTTGGGTTACCTAATAAGTTTTATGTTTGAACACATCATACATTTTCAAAAATACCAGAGCTGGTGACTAATGAAAGGAATTTTTACTTTGCTATTTTAACAACGTAATAAATTTCTTCTAAATGGGCAATCTAATCGTTGCTTTACAATGAGCACAGTTAGTGTTGCGGTTTGTTTTCCACTAAGTGGATCAATGTCTATCTCCTAAGAAGTCTTCGTGCAAGTTTCTGGGAATGTCTAGCTCTGAATCTAATTAGAACTTTAAGTTTCAGTTAATTTAACTCAATCTAAGGAATCATGAAGTAGGTATTCAGACTGATCATCAGACCATCTATCAACATAGATATCTAGACCTAGCTAATGGCTCTCTGCTCCCTTCGAATTCGTTCTCCTCAGGAGATATTGCTAATTTCTAGGTCTAACATCTGCAGTATAGATATTCAATCAAAAGTAAGGCTTCATCTGTATCCTAGATATTTTGGAATTAGGGTCTGATTCGTGTTAAAATATTCTTGATCTAAAATCTGGATCTATAAGAAGCGCTCTTTGGATTAAGCGACACAAAAATGTTTAGTCTGATTATGATGATAATTTGGTTAGTTACGTTTTGAATGAAAAAAAAAAACCAACGTATTTTGATCACAAAAACAAGACGAAATAAAATCTGTTTATCCCACTGTACCTAGTGGCTCAAGATAGGATCTGCAATTTGTAAATTTCCGACCCTATTTTGAATATTATGAGAGATTGTCCCAAAACTATATCGCCTTTTACGAATTGCCTTATTTCTGCTAATTTGTTATCTTTTCCCATCGAAAGTTATTGAACTTTTAAGCTCCTGATAATATTTTTTAAAAATATTTTAAAAGTTTCTTTTTTTCATAATTGTGCAGATACAGTGCCCTCAGATCATTATGCATAAGCATACTACTCCTTTACTAGTTTACAGATTTTGTCCAAATCTCCACATTCACTTTAAAGACGAAAGTTGCAAAATTTAATGATAATATGTGTTTCATTTCCTATTGCTGAGAAGGCTTCCATTTGAAATATAGACTTGTGCGCAAACTTTTTTTCCCGTTTAATTTGTGTTTTTTAGTTGTTGGTGTTTTTTTTTCTTTGGTGTTGCTTTTTTTTTTTGTTCGGAAGATCAATAGCTACAGTGCAAAACTAGAAAATGAAGCCTTTAAAACGAAATAAAAGGTGTTTGAGCAAAGCTCGTTTAAATTTAACCTTATCACATCATGCAGTCACAGATTTTGAAGAGCAGACATTATGTTTGAAATGAGAAATTAATTTGAACTTTTCTCAACCTCATTGAATCACTTTTCCATAAAAAGCTAAATTTCCTTTGTAAATTTCAGATTTTTAAAAGCAAAAAACAAAAACAAACAAAAAAAAACCCCTCAACTTTGCTCTCATTTGAAAATGGAATAAAAGTGAACATGAAAACAATACTCGTCTACAATTTCAAAATTTTTCCTGCAGCCTCTCTAACATGTGGACGTATTTACAGTTTTGATGAGACCAGAAAGCCATTTAAAAATTAAAAAAAAATATTAAATAAACAAGCAGAGCCCTGCTTTGT
>BLXT01002252.1:127451-146307 GCA_019648995.1 Plakobranchus ocellatus | reverse complement strand
AAGAAGAAGAAGAAGAAGAAGAAGAAGAAGAAGAAGAAGAAGAAGAAGAAGAAGAAGAAGAAGAAGAAGAAGAAGAAGGAAAATACCGTAGTTTTTCTTTTTTTTATATATATAAATCCATCTCTGCATCTTTCTGCTTTTAAAATTATTGCAATCATCTCAGCGTTAATCATCAAAGTCCAATTTGAAGCCGTGCTCTCTAAAAACTGATTCTGTTTTCAGCGCCCCGAGCGTACCATGGAGTGGTTGCTATCGGCTGCATCATTTATGTGGTTGGAGGGTTCGATGCCACCGAATGTTTCAATAATTGCAGAGCTTTCGATACTCGTACAAAGACGTGGTCTGAAGTGGCGCCCATGAATATCAAAAGGTGGGTTTCCTTAACAGTTCGTCTCCAGAATGTCTAGAGAATGAAGCGGCTGAAGTGCTTTAATCAAAATGTTCTGTAAATACTAGTGCCGAAGACAGATAAAGAAATCGTAATGATAAGTATATTTTTGGGTAGAAAGGATACGACATTTATTATGTGTTACTTTAAAAGCGTGAGAAACATATCAAGCCACAAAGCGTTTCCACTTTTTTTCATATTTCTGACTAAAAAAATAAACAAACTGATAGTTACTTTTTCTTGGTCAAATATCATTATATTTAATTCTAGATCTTATGTGAGCGTGGCTTTGCTTGATGGCTTTATCTACGCCATGGGTGGGTTTGAGGGTCCGCCTAGAAACCCTTCCGGTGTTATAAACTCTCCACGCCTGCGCAGTGCCGAGCGTTTCAATCCTTCAACCAATCAGTGGACGCTAATCGCTAATATGCGAGAGCGACGTAGTGATGCCAGCGCCACCAGTCTAAACGGTAAAACTTGCTCTTTGCAAATTTTGTTTTCTTACATTTTTTACGTTAGTTTTACGGGAATTTATGTGATTTATAATTTATGCAAAGTTCTATAAATAGTGTCAGAGCAAGCATGACGTTAGAGTTGCATGAAAGCAAGGGAGGGGCCGATGACAAGTAAAAAGGTAGGGGGAGCAAGAGATATTAAGTTGGTAAGTTTCAGCCCGGACTAGGTAAATATGCTCAATTAAATATGATAGAGAAAAATTCGAAAGCTTGTCGTAAACAATGCTTGTTGTGTTTGGAATAGGCACGAATCGAGCGTCTATGAAAGCCTACATTACCGAAAAAAAATTAACTAAAGCTTCTAATGTCATAGGAAATATTTTGCTCTTATCCCAAATAGAAATGCACAGAGTTACTTTGTTTATTTATGTTTGTAATTATCTTTATGAACTTGCGCTAAGATTCGACACAACTGAAAATGTTTGTCACGGTCTAGTTTAGACCTCAACCATAGGAAATGTATCAGAATGCGTAAGCTGAGTTACAATTTCTCCCCTCATCAGTTTCAAGTCTTGTAGTAGCATAAGCGAAGATTTTTTGATAGATTTGTATCAAAATACCTTTAAAATTTTATAAATTTTGCAATCATAATCTTTTAATATGGTAAAAGGTAGTAGCTTTCGTGCAATTAGCGCTTATGAATATTGCAAGGTTAAAACCATCTGTACCATTATAACACTTTAGCTGCTAATCGCAAGCCGAAAACTCAATTATTATTCCAAAAAAGGGAAAAAAAGAAAAGGAAAAAAGCACTTTGTATTATCAACCTCTTTCTAAAAAATGTATAATTATGTGTAATCAATAGAAACCTGACTACTAGCACGAAAAAAGATCTGACTACTAACACGAAAAAAAGACAAGCAGCCGAGAGCTTAGACTGAGATGATTAAAGTAGGTTCACACCCGTTACGCTAGATAATAATTCAATCATGAGGCATATGCTTCATTATATTATCGCAACTCGAGACGGCAAAGAGGATGGTTGACAATACCCTGCCTTTTGGTGCAATATTTTGCATAGCTGATGACTTTTTTTACATCTGACACACGTTACAAAGAAACACGAGTTTTTGCCCCAATGAAATATAAACTTAATGCATCTCTACTTACTCTGTACTTATACAGCTATCATAACCACTAGTATTTCCACTGTCAGTACCAGTATCACTGCCATTACGGTACAGCTACCACTATTATTGCCTTTAATATCTCACAATTTTACATGATGGCACGATGCTATGGCAAAAGAAAGACGTCTCAAACTTGAACATTGTTAACTTTTTCTTTTATTTTGTCTAAGCTCAGAAAACTAGTTAGAGTAAAAGGGTATTGAAATTCCAAAGATAAACGATCTTAATGTGGACACAGTAAAATGAGCGCTTGTGTCATTAGCCAGCGCCGTTTGAGATTTTCAGGAAAGACAATTTTGCGAATACAAAGATAACCACCATTGAAACAAATACACCAATTTTTTTATGTTAAACTCTGAATATTCTTTCTTTTGATTTTTCTGTTTGATTTTATCCTACCTTTCCCTTTGTGTTAATAAAAAATATAATTAAATTTCTGATATTGGTATTGTCTACTTTACCATGAGCTGTAGTAGGGAAGCCAAAACAAACCAGGAAAAAAAAAAACTTTTGCACCATTTCCACTGAAGACCAGCCGTTTATTTACCTTGTCAGGGGAGATATACATATGTGGTGGTTTCAATGGCTCGGAGTGCCTGTGTTCTGCAGAGGTATACAATCCAGTCTCTGACCAGTGGACACTCATACCCCCTATGTCCAGTAGGCGAAGCGGAGTCGGGGTGATCTCTTATAACGGAGCGATCTACGCTGTGGGTGAGCATGGGTTAATTTATGTATTAACGATTAGTTTGCTCCGAATTCCTTCGTATTGGGTTATAAGATTAGTTATGGCATTTAAGTTTATCTAACACAGCTCTCAATGTTTATCACTAAAACTTTTTGGTTTAGATTGATTTAAATTCATTTTGGGTGAGGAAAATTGGGTAAATCAGGCACAAGTCGCGTTTTGGACATATCGTGTACCTAAGTTATTAGCGAGGGGTGTAGGTTTTCAATTTACACTGGTAGATTGTACTGTTATTATCTTCTTGGCGAGATGGAAATTTGCTTAAAGCTCTAGTGCAAAAGTAGCCAGCGTGACTTGTGACTGATTTGATTTGGATGAATCTTACATGATAATAATAGTTGTTTGTCTTTCATTTTCAAAGCGTTCGACAGTTTCAGTGATAGTCAACTTTTTCAAACCATGTCAGTGGTGGATTTATCAAAACATCTGATGCAATTCATGGTCAGCTCGTACAAAGATCGGAAGATGGAATAATTACCACAGCAGCAGGCTGCGTGAAATTAAAAAAAAGGAGTGAGGCAAGGCTATCCTGACCAAAATTTATATATGTACAGAATCCGGAGATGAGAAACCGAGATATCAAAGATATTGGTATCGATTTTGAAGACAGAATATGACCTGTTTGCGGTATTGATCATCATTATACAGCATTAATAGCAGATAGCATATCTTTTCTAAATACACATAGATCAAATATCAATGAATCGAAACAAAACCTCAATGGCACAGAGTTTGTTTCAGCTTGAGTGCCAATACGTGTAGCTGAGCCAGTTCTTTTTTTTTTTAAGCCACGGATATAACGCATTGACAAAATTAAAACAAAATGGTCAAGATAAAAATGAACTCTTTTATGTATATCTGATGAGAATGATTAGGTTTAATAATAAGCAATATCTAACGTATTTAAAAAAATACAGACAAAGCTTTGATGGTTTGAATACTCGTTGTGTTTCATGCCAATTTGTAGAGATGGACGAGGCAGAGAACAAATAAGTTATGTGGCCAAAGTTAGCAAATCCCATATCAGTAATTGACCCTTTTGAAAAATATAAATAAATTATGGCCGTACGTTTTTTATCACATAAACGCATTTTTTTTTACATTTTACGAGAACGTTTCTTTCTTTTTTTTTTAATCCATCTCGAAATTCGGAGAACTGATATAGATCAAAAAGGTGTCACTAAAGATCTTAAAACGACAGAATCAGAATTCAGAGGTTTTTTTTTTTGTTTTTTTTTATTTCTTTACGGAGTTGTGTACATTGTATGGATTACTGCCTTTACTTTGAGGCAGTGGCTGTATAAATTGTGAGCATGGATTAAGTATTTCCTTACTCTTAAGTGACGCATATAATAAAGGTTTTTGGGGTTTTTTTTCTTTCTTTCATTTGACCTTTTTATAATGATTCACACATTTCTTTTAACCATAAGAGGTCGAATTTGCGCGCTAGACCTGTCCAAATGGCTTGTTATTGTGTATGACCATTCATTCCTGGTTTAACACAGGATCGTAACTCACTCCTGACTTCATTTTTTAAAAGATTTTCCAGCTTTAAATAATGTTCAGTTAGGGGTTCTTGCGTAAAAAAAATACCTAAACTACACCTTTTTTTTTTAGTGCTTTCATTACTCTCACAATCACAAAGAATTGTGAAAATCCTGTAGTTGTTCCCATTGAGACAGCAGTAGCTATGATGCAATCCCTATAGTATCCTTTTCTTTGTTCTTCGAAAGTATTTATACAGTTCTGTAGGCGACTGTCTGCAAAAATGCAATAATCATTAAAAACAGTTAGCAATTTAGGCCGACAATTTTATCAGAGGTACTTTTTAAAAGGAATCTACTGCGCAATATTGTGACACTGCTGTTTAAGTAATGTCCATAATGATGCCCGTAGATAAACTTATGAACTAACTCACACGCGCAGGTGGTTTCGATGGCGTGAGCAGAACTAGCACTGCCGAGAGGTACTCACCGTCTGATCGAGCCTGGTCCAATCTGCCAGAGATGTACAACGCCCGGAGTAACTTTGGAATCGAGGTCAGAATTCATGTGTGGACATTTGCATGCCATTATGCATTGTATATCTTGTTTACGCTGTAAAAAAGGCCGAAAACTAGATTTGATGTTATCAGGTGGCTGTCATACTGACTGTTTCCCTGTTTGTACTTTGTTTACATGCTCTTGCATAAACAAAAATCTGTTTTCATAGAGAAAAGTAACAGCGAGATTTGACTTGTCAGGTCCAGTTGTCTGTGCCAGACCGTTGTTAAGTTGCGTAGCACTGGAAACAGTGGAAGATGTTAGAAAACTTAGAGTAAGCGTAGTATTAGTCGAGACAAAGCGTAAATACTCATTTAATCATATGTGCCTTCCTTTTGCAGCATAAAAAGAAGGTACTTATGTATAGTTGATTAATCACTAAGCACATTGTTGTTATTGTTGATATTTGATACAAATAATTTTGTTAAAGAAAGAGAGCTTTTTCTCTAATTAAATGAGGGATTTTTAAAAAAAATGAATGCAATGCCTGTGCTGGGCAACTCTAACGTATACTCTGTTTGGTGGGATGCATCTCATCTAGTAGGTAACAAAATGATATTTAGAAATGTGGGCCAATCTGGGTAAAGCAGTCCCAAATCATACCTTGGGCATATTGAATTATGAGCCTGACTGAACAGTAAATAGTTTTACCGTTTTGAGAAAACAATTTTGTCTTCATCTCAATTCCGTCAGAGACTATGCATGTTTATATATTGTACCTTTTATTTTCTTTTGTGGTCTACAAAAATTTTAATCTAAAGCAAAAATATCCTGAGCGACATGTTCACTGATTTGCTTTGATTGCCTGACAAGTGTTTTACAACAAAGACGATTTGATCTTTGGGACCAATTAAAGCCTAATAGAAAGTTTCACGATAGCTCAAACCAAAATCTGTTTTTAAGAGGGTGGACAAAGAAAAATTTATAAAAACCCACTTAGATCTAATTTCAGTCTAATTCCACCGATTATCTATGCTAAATAATTTTACTCATGTAAACTTTAAAATGCTTTTGAAAGTCCGAAACGTTTAAAATATAAATTCTGAAGATAAGTACGCATTGCTGCTTAAAACAATTTTTACCGCCCTAGATCCCTAACTTGTCCTGTTTTTTTTTTTTTTTTTTTTTTGGAAGGGTTTGTAAATAAATTCAGTTTTCTACTGTCGAGAACATTTCCATTAAATTTGTTTGTTAATTGTCGAAGCGAAGATTTGTATTTACATTGGTGCAAACAAGATCTTTACTATCGTTATCTTACATTGTAATATCACACTATCAAGAAGCTCCTCCGTATTGTTCTTCTTAACATAAATTTAGAACTTACTATGGTAAACTCTATAAAAGCTGGAATCGGAACTATATGCTTCTCAAAGTTTACAGGTCCAAAGGCTATTGTTAACACAATACAGGACAGAATACGTTTAGTAGCGGAGCTTTAACAATCCGCATTTTGCACATAGGGTCTAAAATTTGGTTCAATACAATTGTTGGGGTGAGAATTACCATAGTTTTATCTTACGGCTTGAAGGGACAAAAGGTTTTGAAAAAAACTGGAAGACTCGAAAGCGAAATAGATTTGCCTGGCGTGAGAAAGAAATAAGGGGAACAAAAATGCAGTTTGAAATATTTCAAAATCATTCGACAATACCTGCATCATTATCAGTCATAAATTGTTCCATTGGGCTCTGACCCTGACCAGGTGATTGATGACATGCTGTTTGTGATCGGCGGTTTCAATGGTGAGACGACTATCTACAATGTGGAGTGTTACGACACCCAGGCCGGAGAATGGTGAGTGCCCTGTGTCCGTAAGCAAGAGACTACTTTGTGCCAAGACACTTATTATTGTGGTTTAAATTCGTTTCCATCATCTCCTTCATTCTCATCTCCTCACTTGTGTGAAACTTGAAGAAGGACCTTTTTTTCCTCATTCTTTTGGTCTTTGCTTTATTATCCCATTGTTGTGTGCAATTGGCGGCTTGGCGAAAATTCTCTGTAAATAAACCGTATATTTTTTTTTTAAATAACTCACAAAAAAAATAAAATTGAATACGAGAATTCAAGTTTCTCTTTTCTGGGTGTCTTAATTCCTCAACAATTTCTTCCAATATTATTTTTCATTCTTTAAAGTTATATCCAGTTTATGTAATGATGTAACAAGTTTTGTGTAACTCAGTGAAACATGTGAGAGTAAAACAAAATGTTATGATTTATAACTTCGGTAAGAAGAAGAAAAAGTGCGTCAATCTGTTTAAGTACTATCTCTGTCGTTAACGATAAGAAAATAACAAACAATGAATATAATGCTTCTTTTTTTTCCAAAACTAGGGGCTTAGTTCTCGTATGCTTTTATCCTGCGATAAGTATAAAAATACGATTTCCCTTGGCCATTGCTTTCTTCACTTAATTAATAGGTACAACGCAACAGATATGAACCTTTACAAAAGCGCTCTCAGCGCATGCGTGGTGCGAGACCTGCCGGATGTGCGCGATTACGTATACAAAAAGGGAGATAACTCCACAAGTGTGCAGCAACGTCAGGTGACTATTGTAACTGCGGATGCTGCTGTCGCTACATCTTCCTCCAGAACAGCTACCACCAACACTAGCCCAGTAAATGCTTCTTCCGCTGGACCTTTGACCTCACGGCTGTTCACATCGGCGTTCACGTCACTTGGTGGCGTTGCCCACGGGGCAAGAAACAACAGCGCAGACGATGTCCATCTGACACCGTCACATGTATTGGAGTCAAGGTCATCCTCTTCTACTTCGTCATCGGCGCTGCCATCTAGGTCGGCGTCATGTTCGTCTGCATCGACCCAGACGTAAATTCGAAAGTTACGCATAAGCTGAAAAGCAATGTTAACAAAAAGATATGAGTTGATATATTCATTTGTAAAACTAGCGTAGAGAGTAATTTCACCATACACCCTTTTAGTCACTTCAGGCAAGAGTAGGTATATCGTTAGATAAAATGAAGTTATAAGACATGTTTTATTTCCCTTTCGTTTGAATATGAACTTAAGAAAATTCTCTGTTCAATGCTTTTTTTAAATTTGGAAATCCCTTATTTTAATACATACATGAGCTATTGCCATCAGAAGAAAGACCTGCATAAATGTTTATCTAAGTGACTGAAGTTTAAACAAAATGCTTAACAAAAAAATAACAGATGTGAAAATTCGTTTTTCCATTTCTATTTTCTAAAATAACATCGTAGTGACATTATCTAAACAAGAGTGAGCAATGTATGAGTGGTTACTGTATACAAAGATAAAGGGCCCATAGATGCTGGAAATCACTGATTGAAGTGATGACTGTCGTTCTTCTATCTCACAAGACCGAGAGGGTAGAAAACGTAAAGATATTCTCCGTAAATGTGAGGTTGTAGATCTTGGGGTAAGCTACTGCGAATGATCAATAAAGATGCAAATGAAAGTGATCCAAAGCGTTTACTTTTGTTTCTTTTCTTGTCGTTTTGTTTGACTTTTAAATTTATTCCAAATTCGTACTCATGAAGTAAGAAGTACTAATCAGTTTAGGTTAAAATGCACGATTTGAAGCCAAACTGACAACGGGGAAAGTTCAATTTTTTTTCCAAATTCATGCATGAGAAGTAAGAGTACATGGGAATGTTTAAAATCTACTTTAGTTTCTATTATGACGGTATGACGGTTTGTTTTCTTGAAGTTCCTTTAATTTTGTTGCTTTTTTTTTTTTTAATAACGGTTCAATCAAGATATCTAAGTCTTGACAATCTAAACCAAACCAAGCACTACGTATCGTCTATGAAATGTGTGTCAAAAATCTTATTCAAGAGAAACATTTTTTTTTTCAAAATATTGTTGATTTTTTTCCTTGATCTTTTATAAAACTGTGATAGATCCTCTAATATTTTATTATAAATTTTAAACCATTGCTATACTCAAGGTTTTGATCCTGCGAAAGTTTAAGATAAAAGTTTTAAACTTGTGAAATACCCTGAGAAATTTTTTACAGGTTTATTGCAGTTATTTTGCGGGACAATTTTAATTTAAGTCAGTTTTAACACAATCAGTGTGGGTGACTCTTGCTGTGAAAGCTAACGAGCCGCGCTAGGCCTAATGAGGAAGTAAAAGTCTGAGTTCATTTTGTAGTGGATAAGCACAAACACAATGATTTGTAATAATGAATACCAAATCGGGACACTACAATGCAGCCCTCAAATGCAGGATGGCTGTTTTTTAAATCACCTTTTGCAAATTATATCTGCGGTCTCAATTATGCTCGTTCAACGAATTCACTGATATTTCAAATACATTCGTTTTTCTACTGCCAATGCTATTTTTTTTACTTTTTTTTCTATACTAATGTGTAGACTGCCTTTAAGGGTCGTTCCATGTTAAGTAAACAAATCTTTTTAAGTTCCAAATACATAATGGAGTTTTTTAATGAAAGCCTATGCTCTCCGTTTTTTTTTTTTTTTTGGTTTTTTTTTCTCTCTTTCTTTTTGAAATAAATATAAATCTCTCCTCTTCTATTGAAATATTATAGCTTCTCTGCAAAAAGATGGTTTGGACTCAAAAGAAGTTCCCTAGGATTTACATTAACTCATAAAAACAACCTCTTGAAAATTAGTGATCTATATGGTTTAGAGTTTTTGAGGGATGCGCAGTTGTGAGTAAATTTACGTTCAAGTTTTTTACGGAAAAAAGATAAAATTACTCGAAAATCAGCAGTAACTGTCACGGTTCAACACTGTCATCGAAACCCAACCAATTACACCGGAAAAGTCTGAGATCATTTAGAAGAAATTGGATTCTATGGTTAGAAACAAATCAAAGGCGTTTGGCGCAGAAGGCAGCAAGATAGCTAAAGCATTTTGATAAAGCTTGTCTATCCTATCTGCGTAAAAATGCACAGTCCATTTGTTTCCATTCAGCTCGATTCTGCTCCTTCACAGAAGGGAGATAACTGTAGATAAATTCCATCATTTTTGGGATTATCCTTCCTTACCTAACTTTACATTTGAGACGTTCAATGTGTGAATCAAGCTAAGTGTGTTTGGCTTCAATGTGAGCGATGAGATTTTTCTTTATCAACTTTATGATTTTCCGCTCGTATTCTACATGAAGCTGGGCACAGAATTATATTTTTTTTTATTTATTACAGACGCATGTTCGAATGAATGTCGTTTTCATTTTAAGATAGTAGCGTGCATCTTGAATTTTAAAGAACAGTCCATATTTTTGCTTGCCTATGAAAATTATTATTGCCCTTCACAGATATCTTTTTTGTTATTTCAGTCTTTTTTTAAATTCCTCTAAAAGTTTTTTCGTGACTACAAATCTGCGCCTCGACTACAAAAGGTCCCGTTGAGAAACTTTTGCATGTTCGTAATGATATTTCAAGCTTAAAATGATATTAAAATTTCTTCCTTATGCAAAGGCTTACCATAGAGTAGGGTTTTTTTTTTTTCTTTTCCTGTTTTACACAGTGCAAAGTTTGTGAATGAGCCTGTGAAACGAAACAAAAACTAGCTCTCATGTTTTGTTCTATTTGATATAAAGCACAGCGGTCTCGTAGATTTCCAACAAAACAGATTATTTCTAACATTGCCTGTTCGGATTTACTTCAGACATACCTCAATGGGCTTTTCTAAAACAGATGTGTTTCTTGGGCCGCTTAGGTTTTTTAAAAACAAAATTGACAGTTTTAAGATGTAGGTTTTGGTTGCAAATGGCTCCAGTTTTGTTTCAAAAGACAATATATCACTTGTGCAAAATGTTGATGGAAAAACCAACAGATTTTCGATTTTTCAAGAGCCATTTAGTATCATTGCCAAGATATGACCAAGCAGCGCCAGTTTGAAATACGTTGTTGCGGTAATTTTATCGAAATTGAATAAATAAAGACATAAATGCAAAACTGTCCTTTGCAATTAGCACAAAATAATCAATTTGTTTCACAAAAGACAATATATACCGCGGAATTGTCTTTTAAGAAAGAATTTATGACTCTGATCTTCACAACAAACAGTATTCACTATCGCTTTCATTTAAAAAATAATGCATTCTTGCAAATGGTGTCAAAACTTTATTGATATTATGGATATCGTATTGTTTAAGCTTAGTCAAGATTACTTGACTTTTCCAAAAAAGGCCAACCTATCCTCGAACAACCATTCAAAGTATGATATATAACTATAAATCTTATTAAAATAGAATTTAAAAAAAGTTGTGCTTTACCTTTTATATTGTCTACAAAATTTGACTTTTATTAAGTTAACTAATATGGGTGTTCAGCATATGGCTCTTGTTTTCAACGTTTCGAATTCTCCAAGAACATGTTAAATGGACTACAAAGTCTCGACCGGGACAGGGCAAGGTGACTGTAGCTTACCCATAAACTGGATGCTTCTGGATCTATTTCAGTATTACTGTACATTTGACACGAAACCTCAAAATGAAAACTAAACCTACACAGGCCAGTTTAGAAAAGCTTTATCAATGTGGGAAAATGTTGACAAGTTCTAGAGTGGCATGTGTACCAATAACTTTCAAATTGATCTTAATATAACAACATATTGTAGTTTTATATATATATATATATATATATATATATATATATATATATATATATTTATATTTGCCTAAGAGCGAGATTCTTCCTGCCTATGAATATTGCACATAGTTTTTAAAAGACATGACATAGTAAAATTATAAGACTAGTAAGTTAAAAAGTGTTTCTTCACAAAATGTTCTTATCATTACTGAGATCAGCTTAAAATTGCCCCATCTCAATATCATTTTAAATGATTAAGATCATCAAATAGATTTGTAAATCGTTATTGATATCAAAGGTGCTAATGCAAATGTATAAATGACCACATTGTTAAGTTTATACATGATTTGGGTCTACGGGTAAGTTTTAAAAGGTCCGTGTAGTTTTGGGCATGAATGAGCTCAGCTTTTTTTTTTGTTCCACTAGATTCATACGTTAAGGCAATCTGCATTCTCACTCACGGCACTGCATCCATTGCAATTAAAGTTGGATAATTTTGAGGGCAGTTTTTTTTTCACCTCCAAAAATGTTCGGAATTGATTCGTTCAGGACCGCTACAAAATGTGGCAAAGTTATTTCGCTCAGGTAAGGCCTATTGTCTCTTCACAGTTTAGGCAATAATGACTTACAAAGATTTCTAGATACTGAAGTCTGTAAATACCATTCCTAAGAGTTCACAGTTTACTCGTTTGCTTTTCAGTACGACTAGTGCGTCGCCAGAAGCCGCAAAAGTGTGGCCACGCTCAAAGTTATTTCATTTAAATTGCCTCCAACTGGAACTTGGCGCTGTAAAGCATCCCGCAACATTTGAAATCTGAAACATGCCCTCATCGCGTCTGCCTGTTGTAGCCTCGTTCCACACAGTTGATTCATCTTTTCGGGACATTTCAAGTTCAAATGTTTTATTAAAGGCAACAAACTGATACAAGGAAACATAATATTTTATTACTATCATTTTAGGCAAAGTATACACGATTTACAGATACCATTAGAATTTTTTCTGGCGCGCGAACATATTCTCTTGCTTGTAGGCACTTACTTTTGCCTTGTATGTCATAAATTCACTGACATGCAGATTTGATAGGAGTCTTAGCTTTTTTCTTCTGCCGTGTATGCCTTAGACAGATTTCACATTGTTCATTCTAATGAATATTTTGATTTGTTCATGCTTTCGTAATCATATAAAAGGTACTGCGTGATTTTTTTTACTATGAGCCGACATAATGAAAAACATAACGTTAGTTTCGGCCTGACATCACAAGAATGATATATTCCAATGCTTTCGATGCATTTTTTCCTGACTGTTTACGTTATGATTTGAGTGACCACTTTTCTTTCTAATGCACTAAAGTTTAAAGCGTTGCTTGAGGTGTTCGCTTGGAAAACATGAAACTAACGCGCATTTGTTCAGCTGTTACGTGCTGTCGTGTGTTCGTGTTTAATGCATGTGTGTGTGCGATATGCATTTAACTTTTTAGATATTTTGTACGCAAGCGTCCTGGTTTATAGAAGGCCTTGAGTTAAATGCAGGAAAAAAGATGCTATTTTTAGAAAACACGCGTAAAGTTGGCAAGTGAACAATACCTGGGGTGTCAGTAGTCCCTGAAAGTCTGATAATATTTGGAACCGCTGTAGTCAAAAGTTTATCCCCGCGTATTAAAGGATTAGGTTGAATTAATAACTCAATTTCGGCCAAAAATTTGATACTTGTCTTTTACATGGAAACTCCAGACTTACAATCTATCAACTTTTTTAAAAAGGTATGAAATTTACGAGAAAAACATTAGCAGTTTATCATGACATTCATATTGAAGTCAAACATCCATTATTTTTTTTTTAAATGGCGTCTGTATAGATTTGTAAACAGAGAATATTCAGTCATTTCTTGCACATAGATCAAGATGGATTTTTTACAGACATATTAAGTAAGATATAATTGTAGTCTATAATTTTTCTACTCCAGGTTAATATCTACCCACAGCACCAAAGCTAGAGTAAAATACAATTCTGTGTGTTAATGGCCCCGGTGAGAAAGTTACAGTGCAGTTCACATTGGCTAATAAAGGCATCGAAGACTCATCTCTAAATTAAACTCTTAACGTTGGTTGCTAATCTTTTCTCAAAAACCATTAGTGTGGTGATAAATTTAGTTGTTCATTTTAACAATCTGCAAATTCAACAATTTTCCTTCAACTTAAGCTGCGCCATGTCCTGAGCGTCATGGTGTCGAAATCGTCTTTCTCCTCCTCTGCCTCCATTTACTTCTTAAGTTTGTTTTTGTTTCGTTTTACGTTGTAAGGATTCGGGGATAGATTATTGTTCCAATTTAACTTTACGCTATTTTCATTTGATAAACTTTTTAGTCTATTCACTATTCTTTGTTTGGACTATTTGTTAGTTAGTTGTTTGTTTGTGGGCGTTTTTTGTTTTTTTTTTAGAACGGCTTTTGTCTTGGTCCAGGATTTCCAATTCGTCATGCTCATAAATGAAATAAATTATTACCATCATTGCTATATATATCCTATCATATAGATCATTATCATCATCATCATTAGCAAAATTGTCATTATCACATTCATCATCATCGACGGTGAGCAAGTTTGAGGCGGAAACATGTCCTGCGCGGTAAGAATTTTTTGTTTCAAAGTCTTTTTGCTCCTTTTCTCAAATCGCTTGATATATCTACATTTTGTTGTGACGTGAGGAAAGACCTAAACAATGCAGAGGAGTTTAATCTAATTGATAAGCCTTGGAACTAAAGTCTACCACATTAATTCATAAATCTTCATGTATGCATGAATACCCATTACCTTAACCAGGAGTAGGCCATATTTTTAATGAATACAAATTAAATCTCGGGACAGATTTTTTTTTTCACATCTCAGCAACTAAAGGCCTTTGAATGAGTTGAAATATGAGGTTAAATCCATAGCATGAGCACAAAATCTGTTGCGTGGGTAGAGGGGATCAAAAAGGTAATTCTTTGTGCTGCGTTTTTACTTTCTGAGGTTAAGCCCTATGAGCCAGTATTTTATTGAAAGGACTTGCGATATCTTTGTCGCAAATTCTTGAATTGTAACCTCCTGTGAAAGATTGGAGGCAGTGTCGAACCACCTCTTTTTGGTTGGAGAGAAAGTTGATCACTTTGCTTAAATCTTAACGCCATCAGTAAAACAAAACGGATCAATTTTTTTAAACTGTTCAGCGTGTCAGTTTAAGTATATGACCAGATCATATCAACGGAAACGAGAAATCGACTTGATTTAGCAGGCCGTCAGTCTAAGTAGAATTATTTACTTGTTAGGTAGACCTCATGACATTTTGACATTCAATTGACTGTTTCAATTCAGTTCATCACTCGACTAACACAATACACAACCCTTTTTTTTTAATTATGACGAAAAAAATGTGAGGTTTTTTTTGTCTTCCTAGGATACCAGTTTCCCATTTGATTGATGCGTGTTTTAATTAAGGAAACTGTGTCGGCGTATTTCCATAATGGGGAAATAATCTGGTAGCTGTTAGGCTCAGCTAAAGCAATGATTCTAAAATTGCATTTCGGCATAAATCTGAGTGTTGCTATCGTGTCCATCTAGTGTCGAATTGTGAGAGCAGATGAAACTTTTGTCAGGTAATTCAGATCCGTTAATTGTTCGTTGGTTGAAATGAATCATAATAAATTGTTATCATTATTTTGGTCAGTTTCAGATGTGGATCATAAATCATGAAACACACAGACATGATCCTACTTTGCTTTCGAAAACCTGTGAATAATAAACATTACTGTTTCACTGTTATTTCATTCACAGTTTTATTATTTGAATTTCTTTTTTTCTATTTTAAGAATGGTTTGCCTATGGTATCAATATAACGAAAATCATAGCGCAAATTTTCTTTGTTTGTGTTGAACACATTCTTCGTCTATGAAAACTACATGATAATCTAAAACTTTTAGTCCTTCCTCGGGCTTGGGCATCGGAGGCAGCTCGAACCTAAACAAACAACAGGAAAGTTTTTACTGATTTCGCGGCGTGTCTGATAACTGTACAATATCATCGCCAAGCCATTATTTGCGATGAGAATAAAAAGTGTTGATAGTAAAGATAAGATTGACTGCACACTTTTTCTTCAAATTCTCTCACAAGGTTTTGGAAAGTATACAAATTTTGTTACGTTTTGATATCCTAACTGGGAGGCTGGATTACTTGCATGGATGCATATTACAACTTGTTGCTGACGGCGGGTTTTCCGACACAAATTCTTTGTGCTGGCGTTAATCTTCAGTATATGTAGAGTTACGTTACACTTTGTGTTGGAGTAATGAGTCTCATCACTCTGGTCCATCTCAGAGCTGACACTAAGCTTAGTATGGAATTTTAATTTGTCATTGTAAAAGATTGTTTACTCGACATATTATGTAATGTCAGAGGCTGTGAAAGAGAGAGAGAGATAGATAGATAGATAGATAGATAGATAGATAGATAGATAGAGAGAGAGAGAGAGTTACAGACAGACTAAAGGCAGACAATGAGAAGAGCGAATAAGCAGGTATATATATATATATATATATATATATATATATATATATATATATATATATATATCGAAGATAAGCTAGAGAGTGAGCGAAAGAGAGAGATAGGGATACATTTGCAGAGTGATAGGGAGAGTTTGCGTCACACACACACACACACACACACAAACAGAAGTAAAGACAGAGACAGACAGATACAGAGGCACTCAGTGACAGAGAGGGAGAGAGAGAGACGAAATGGAGACAGAGAAAGAGAGACGTGAAAAAAAACAAAACACTCGTGTAAAGTATAATTTCATTCCACAATTATTAGAAAAAAAAATATTTTTAACAGAGACAAGCAAACAACATTGAGTTTAGAACTTCCCGTCTAAACTCTTTTTATTTTTTTATATTGTCATACCGTAGGTGTCATTCTACATTTAATTTTTTTTTATTTGTCTCACAGCATTTAAAAAAAATTTACTAAATAAATCATAACCCATTAAACTTCAGGAAAGTAGCGTCTTTTATCGTATCTCCGTCGCGCATCACCTGCTCAAGTTTCACCGTGGCGCCAACTACATGTCTTCAGTCAAAGCTGAGCTTTAGAGCTACCTCGCGACATGATGAACCAGGTGACGTGTGACACCCAACACCGGGGATGATTGCACTCAAGACCTCAGAGTAGTTGATGTAATGGCGGTAAGGAAACATGATATGCAGACACAGACAACAGAAGGCTAATTATTTCTCTAGACAACATTAAACTTCACCATGAATGACTACACGTGCATTCCTTGGCTTGAGAAGTATTTCATGGTGATGGATCCGAAAGTATTGCTTAGCACATTCATTTTGAGGGGAAATTTTTCATTTGCATTTATTAAAGCTGTTATTTCAATGAGGCCCACAAAAAATTAATTACATCCTTTATAGATCTGCTACAACTATATGGTATAGATCTGCTACAAGTATATGATATAGATCTGCTACAAGTATATGGTATAGATCTGCTACAAGTAGGAGTGAGAGGGAACAGAAAGAAAAAAAGGGAAGGGAGGAAGATTAAGAGAATGAATAGAGGGAAGGGGCTTGAGAGATAAGTCAAATTCACGGAGACATAATGGAATTTTCTGTACAACCAGAGGCTCATTTGTTTTCAATGTAGATGTAAGTTGTATTTGTATAGCTAGTGCACATGCTAAAATATTATGTAGGTTTTATTATTATATTATATATCATCTTCAAACAACTTCAAGCTCCCTACAAGAAATTAATTTTGGGTTCAGCCTGAATTTCTATCGCTTGTTATTGTTGACATACAATCCGCCTTAACCTGCCTCTCACTGTTATATATTCTTCAAGCCCTTTCTTTCCTTCACTAAAATGTCCTTTCCTCGCACAAATTAACCCCTTGGGCTATTATCATATTAAAATGATTCATTGAAAGCCTTTACGGGTCCATAATTATGTCAAATCTAGAAGGCCATGGACAGGGAGTCGTCATGTTCGGTGTCATGTGCTTGTCCAGCGCCCGTCTTGCTTTTTACATAGGGAAAGACAACGCAAATAAACATTTCCAAGTTTTCAAAGCCTTCCGTTGTTTTCAAAACTCTCATCTAGGTATATTAAGCTATTAAAATGTCATCTGAATCTATTTAACTTCATTTCAATCTTTCAACCTACAATGTCACTGCATCAAATTGTGCTATCAATTGTTACCGGAATCTATTAAGCTTTTTCAAGACTTTTTAGTGTATTATTTATTAATATCACCTCAATTTTCTAAGCTATCAAGTGACACCTCAATCCATTACGTTTTAATCGATCACCTATAAAATATCCCTTAAGTAGTTTTGAGCTACCTGATGTCACCCTAATTTATCAAAGCTATCAAAATCTGCATCAGAGCTAAATAGCTGTGTTTTTTTTTTTGTTTTTTGTTTTTTGTTTTTTTTTTGGTTTGGTTTATTTATTTTTTTTTCTCTGAGACTGGTTACCATAAATCTATGATAAGTGAGATTATGTAATTTTTTTGCCATTTAGTTCAAAATGATGTAAATGTTAAGTAATTTAGTTTTGATCTTATCAGTGTAGATAGAATCTATATTATAAGAAGCCTGCTTTTTACGATTCTTTGGTAACTTTGATAGTTCTAGAAAAAGGTCAATGCAAGGGTATCAAGTCTTAATGGATCATATTCTACCTTCCTTTTTTTCAAATGTGGTCAATAAAAACCAAGGAAAACGTTCAGATAAAAAAAAATGTTTAAAGCTTTTTTTTTTTCATGTCCATTTTCCACAAAGTTCTATTAATAGATCACTGCAACAAGTTTCTATAAATAGATCATTCTATGGAGATCTTTTAATACAAACATAAGAACCAAATAATTTTCTTGAAATTAACTTTAGTTTTAAAAAAAAATACAGTTTTCTGGGAGGAAAATGTTTCACGAAGAGAAACTTAAAAATGGCTTTCTTTAAAAAAAAGCATCTGGACCTCCTTCGGAATCTCCCCGCGAAAAGGAGAGCGATGAAGGCAAGGCCTGAGACAAATGATTGGACGAGAAGTGTAAGAAGACGGCGTTGAGTTCCGGGAAGAGGAGAGTGTAGAGAGAATGGCACTGGAAGGAAAGTGAGAGAAGAGAGAGGCGAGGAGGAGAAAAAATGTCTGGATAATGTTGAAACATAGGAACAGGCGCAAAAACGAAAGAAAGACAAGAAAAAGAGAATGCATGAATGATGATGCTAATAAAATCAATAAAAAGGGAATAGAAAAAAAGAGGATGAATAAAAGAAAGAAGAGGCAGAGGATGCCATGAAGAAATAGAGGGAAGTAAAGGAATGCAGTTATTTTGAAAAAAGGATCTTTAAAAGGAGGACATGACGAAGAGAGGAAAGACGAAGAACTGCAATAGAGAAATTAAATTGAAAATGAAGAATATGAGAAAGATGAAGATGAAAAATAAGAGGTA
>BLXT01002252.1:110570-122046 GCA_019648995.1 Plakobranchus ocellatus | reverse complement strand
GGGGGGGGGGGGGGGGGGGACTAGGTAACGAGATTTAATATTTTAATTCTTTTTAATGATTTTGGACAATGTTAAACGGGGTAGAGAGATATTGGACAGGTGATATAGAAAGCACATTAACTAGTTTTATTATTATCATTCAAGCAATGGTACTGAAACGTAAGACTTATCAGCTTCTTTTTCTTTCTTCTCTTTCTTCTTCCCGTCTTCCTACTGGGTTCATCTTCATTTTTTTCCTTCTCTTTTTCTTTCTTTTATTCACTGGAAAGATAATCCTTTCAGTCAACTTCACTCTCAGTCAGTTAAGTCCTACACCATGCAAAAAGATGCATGTGTAGATAATTAATAACAACATGTTATCTTAAGTAACGAATAGCAAATGTATTAATTTTGGTCATTTAGATGATCATTGTTTCATCGAAATAATATCAGCCAACCGTGTAGATACAAAGAACACTACTATGTACACAGAAAGTTATGAAGCTGTAGAAAATTGTTTTATAAGAAGTAAATAAATAAATTCATATTTTAATCTCTCCCTCTCTCTATGCACATAACGACCGAGGTACCTGCTGACAGCAGGGCTACTAGATTTACATACGAGAAAAAAAAAAGCGCTGGTAACATTGACGGATGCTGTCGAGTGACAGCCTTACCTCACGCCCCGTGTCACAGGGCCTTGTTTCGTGTCAGCTCCGTCAATGATTAACATAATTCATAGATCAGCCGTATACATATACATGGCCCGACCTCCGCCACTGAAACTGACCGGCGTCCTCCAACACAGGCCTGCCGGACAAGTCCGATTCTGCCCCCCGTTCCACCTTTCTTTCCTCTGAAATTAAGGTTGTCTGTACGACTCCGTCAGGCCTGGAGTGTGGAGCCTGTTGAGCACAAACGACACCAATGTTCATTATTAGTGTTTGACACAAGAATGCAGGCCTGTCATTAACCCCTGGTGTCTACTGGGGCAGTGAGTTACAACACGAGGATGTTATGTAACCGTGCGTTCTCCCGACACAAACAATAACAGCTTCTCTTTATTCTTGTTGTCCCTTCGTCGCTGAGTTTTTTTTCTTTATTTTTTTTTTCTTTTGTTTGTTCGTTGTTTGAATGGTCGCTTCGTTCATGTTCATACTTATCCACTTAATTTTCCTGTAAGTGGCTTATCAACCTTTCACAGTCGAAATGTCTATCAAGCCTTTCTTTATCTCTTTCACTTACATTTTATCTTGCTTCCTCATTAATTTACATATTTTTTAATCAATCCATTTCTTTAAATGTCTAATCATTTAGTTTATATTTTCACTCACTGATTGATTTGTCTATTTTCCTACCTAAGACACGTTTTGGTTATTTTTCTGAAATAAAAAAATGACATCATCAGTCTTCTGTAAATGGCGTATGTGTGTGTGCGAGGAAGTGGGGTTGGGACAGGGTGGGGAGGGAAGAGACATGATAGCGATAATTTTATATTTTTAGCTATTATGGTCAAAGTAGATGGAAAAAGTATTGGGGAAACTGGCATATGGCGGCTATAGGAACGTTGACATCTTGAATTTCAATGAGCTAATTATGTGATTTTCAAATTTATCTCCTTCCCCCCTTCCCAATCTTAGTTGCAGCTTAAACGATTTGAAATTGCATTGACAAATTCTGATGTGCAGTATAAAAGTAACATTACGCTCTATTGTTTCATATTGAGTAAAACTGGTGATGCCTTCGGCTAGCTCTCAGTAAATAAGAGAGACATATAATTTCAATAATGTTGGCAAAGGTCGTGATAGTGGTATCGTATCATAGTTATATAAAAGGCCTTTTTTTTTTTGTTTACCAAAAAGTAAAAAAATATATTGCCAAAATCAATCCCTTGAAGATTTGCGATAGCGCTAATACTGAGAAATTCAAGGAGTAGGAATTTAAGATAATGCTGTCGGTGAGATTTTTCTATCTTTCTCTCCAATTCTCCTAATTCCATTATGCACAGAAAGCTCTATATACAGGGCAGTAACGCTAAAAACGATAGTGTTACACTTTTTCAATCACGACAACAATTACGTATGCAATAGCAAATATCATTTTATTCTGAATTGGTAGCTTCTGACTATATTAGGTTATCCTTATAGCCCCCTCCCCCTACCCCCTTTTTCCCCCAAAAAAGCCACACACATACACACGTACACACTATAAACAAATCTACTGACAATAACGATCATTTTAAATACGGCATATTGTTTTGATTGTTGTTTTCAATACGACGTCAATACAGGTAAAAAATAAAATGCATATATCATAATTTCTTCTATGGCAAAAATATTCGACTGTGAAGACATAAACCCTACAGGTAGTCTGGCCTGGTCTCAAAATAGAAGGTGGGCGTGGTCCGCTTCCTTTGGGACTCTTGACTGGTCGTGCAGCAAGGAGCTTACTGCTAAGTAAGCAAGTTAAGTATCTAGATCTGTCTCACCTATCGCAGGGAGGCGTTGGTGGCTCTGGGATTAGCGAGCCCGCTCAGACATCAGCAGGAACTTTCAGTCAAAGATTCGAGTCGTCCGGCCCTTTGAGGGACTCAAGGCCTGAGTAACTATCGAGGGAGAGGCAGTGGCGATTTCCTAGGTAATGCCGTTCTTTTCAGTATTTTCTTTTTTTTTCTTCTTTTTTATTTTTTAGATTTCTTTCAATATGAAAGAGAATGAAAATGTAGAAGTAGCTTCTATATGTGGAAATTCGGTCTCAGATATTTTGGCATTTCTTTTAAATAAGAGAAAGAGAGGAGAGAGAGAGAGAGAGAGACAGAGAGAGAGACAGAGAGAGAGAGAGAGAGAGAGAGAGAGACTGATCAATCAAAGTCCAGAATGCAAGAAGAGCGAGGAAGGGAACGAACGAAGAGAGTCAGACATAAGAAAGGAGAGACATTCAACCAAAAAAGCAACGATGAGAGTTTAAAACGAAAACGTCAATTGCTGCAAATATCGAAATAAAGCACTGCAAAGCTGAGAAAGTTTTCAACTGCAAGTCTTGAGCAAAAATTTTAATTTCGAAAAAAGCAAGCATCATTTGATTGGGCCCAGCACTGAACAAATCTAATGCGGACAAGCATTACTTTGTGCGGATTGATAGTATAGGATAGGCATTATCACGTCAAATGGCGTCAGAGTTGTCACTATGTCAGCGTTAATCCCAACCTCATGGCAGTGCTCCTGCTGCATGCATGGTCAGATGCACGATGGCCCCTGCCCGGTCAAGTTCAATTACTATGTCCGTCTCAAAGCCAAGACATTTACACATTGTCCTACACGTAGCATTACGATTTTCCTATTCATTTTGCGAAAGAGTTCAGTGACATTCTTATCGTCAACATCGTAATTTGAAATAATCATTATAGATGCTGTGGGTTTAACGCTCTACCGATCAACCGACTTTTAAAACAGGGATTAGGAGGGTAAACCTCGAGCGATTAAGGTTTATGTTCAGGATTTGCGATGGAATGTAAACATCAAAGGCATGTGACAGAAGGTTAACAACGGAGAGTGACTTCTTAATTCCCAGTTGGCAGTATATTTGTTTTGAATATATGTGTATGCAAAGATGGTCAGAAAAAGAAAATACGAGAGAGAGAGAGAGAGAGAGAGGTGGCAAAATAATGCTTATAAGCAAAATATCCACAGTTTCTCTCCCTTCTCTTTGACTTGGATGATTTTTACCTCCTGATCTATATGAGCCTGTTTCCTCTCTCTCTCTCTCTCTCTCTCTCTCTCTCTCTCTCTCTCTCTCTCTCTCTCACACACACACACACACACACACACACTTACTGATTCTCACTCACTCTCATTCTTTTGTCTTCCTCTTTCTCTCTTTATTTCTCTATCTCTCTCAGTCCCTGTCATCCAAACTTTCTGTTTTTCTGTGACACTTTCTTTGCTTCCCTATCTGTCAAACTATCTGTCAATCGATACTTATTGACCTAGTCGTTGATCGATCTACTGTCAGTCTCGATAAGCATCAAAACTGTCTATCTATTTATTGATCTACCTATCTATCTATCTATCTATCTATCTATCTATCTATCTATCTATCTATCTATCTATCTATCTATCTATCTATTCTCTCTCTTTCTTCCATTCTCTCTCTCTCTTTGTCCATATCTATCTTTGTATCACTCTCTCTCTCTCTCTCTCTCTCTCTCCTATGGTTTGTAAGCTGACTTAGCTTATTAGAGGACTCTTTTTCCAGCAACTTCAGTGATATATCTTTTCTCAGTGTGGAAAAAAGGCTTTTCCAGAACACGATATCGCTTGCCCACTCAAAAAATTTTTTTTACATATTTATTTGTAAAATGAAATTGCGGAACGAAAGTAGTGCAGGTGCCCACTTTCAGCAGAATTGCATCATAAAATAAATTTCCACTGCAGAGGGTTCTTGTGACTCAATGACTGGCGAACCCGCTCTAAGATCTGCAAGGTTCTTCCTATCAGGGGTTCGAGCCCCGCTATATACCCCCGAGGTCTGCAAGCCTGAGAACACCTGTGTTCGTAGGGCTAAATGGAAAACTTTGGCAGGTTAATTTGGTTGGGATTGGATTTTCTATACAGCCAGTTCACAAGAAGGTGATCTCAGGTTTTCAGACCTTCCATCATACCAGAGCACCGGTGGCGGGGCTCGAACCCTTCGGCAGGCAAGAGAGAAATAACATGAATTAAGAGCATTAAGGAGATGCGACGCAGGCTGCGGCTAGTAAGAACAATTTCATCGTAAAAACTATATTCACACAGATCTTTCTCTTTGGGCGTAGACCTCTCAAAATCCTGGGTTTTAAATCAGCATATAGGTGTAGAATAATTTCTTCTAAATCTAAAATTGACATTTTGTCTATATTTTATTTTTTAGCAAACAACGACATGAGCCGCATTATGATTTTTTAGTTAAACATTAAGTATTGTCTAAGTATTTACTCAAACTTCATAATAAGGTTTGTGGACTCGTTTCATGCGGTTTCAACGACTCAAAACCGTCTCAATTTGAAGCAAATTGTTTGTGTATAGTCGAAACAATATTGTGTATGCAAAACCAGAAGGACTGTACTGGGTGGTGATGCATCTCACCTATATGGTGCTGATTGATATCCATAAGTAAACTTTGTTCAAATAATGCATTTGGAACTTGGTTACTAAAGCTTTCATACTTCAATATTAACCTCCAAAACTCTTTCGGTTTTTTTTTCTTTAGCGCATCGACTCCTTTTCTTCCCCTTTATTTGTTGTCTGTATCTTGCATATAGGTATAGAGACCGCGCCATGATTGTTAAAGTTATCAAAAATGCAGATAACATCTTGTCTATCCACCATTTTTTTCCTGTGTCGACTAGTATAGAGCTTCGCCTCAAAATTAAAGCAATACAAGAAGCAGATAAAATGTTGTCTATCTACCATTTTTTTCTGTGTCGACTTGTATAAAGCTGCGCCTCGATGTTAAAGCAATACAAGAAGCAGATAAAATGTTGTCTATCTACCATTTTTTCTTAGTTGATTGGTATAGAGACTGTTGAAGCAGTGCTATTGCAGATGAAATGTTATGCTTTTACATATATAATATGGCCTAAAATCATTGGCAAAATAATAAAAATAATTTAATGTTGAAGAAGTTCAAAGTCATTAATGAATAGTGGAATTTTAATGAAGACGCATCACGTTTGGTTTTAACGCACTAAAATTTTATGCAAAATAGTCCAGTGTAACGTAAGAATAGTGAAATATATTGCAGAAACAATAAAGTAATGCTTGATGCGTATAGGGTGGATATAATGTAATTTAGGAATAATAATATTCAGTTAAGAATAAGTAAAATTGTATCATTGAAACATACAACGTAGTAAAATAAAATTGAGAAGCAATATAGAGTCAGTAAAATTCGATAGTAAGCAGTACATTCTAGAGTTGTATTTTAACATACAGTATATCCATTTTAACGAAATGATGAGGAAGGGGAGAAAAACACATCTTTTTCATACCTCTAGAGCAAGTCGCTTTGAATATCTTAGCCAAAATATGATTAAACAATCCCAATAACGTGTTTCTATTTATCTTATCCTGGTTGAATAAATAAAGAAATAAATGCGAAACTGTATTCGCATTTTGCACTAGACACTTAAATATTTCAGGAAAGACGGCCTAAAATCACAGGGCATCAGGAATGTAATGGGACATTTCCATGCAAAAACTGCAGATGAAAAAGTAGAAGACATTGTTGAGCCCAATGGCAAAGGAACAGTAAAATGAATGTGGGTAAAAGTAAAAAAATTAAAGTGAGTCCCACGCTTAATCCAAGCATCGGAGAACCAGGAGTAGGGTCCTGATTGTTCTTGGCATACGGCTCATACGACATTATGAGGTAGTTTGCCATTGCTTTCCTCGCCGCCTTTACTTTCGCCGGGTCTTAAGAGACCTAGCTAACCATTTCAGTGCTGGGTGGACACAGAGGAGCAATGAAAAATTTACTTGGCCTGGATTGGGATTCAAACCTTGGATCTCTGATTGGTAGCCAACCGCCCTACCAGATGAGCCATCGCTTCCCCCGAACGTGGGTATAAGCTAATTGAATCGTGCTAAATCAATGCTTTTACCATCACAAATACTTGGTATCAAAACCATCCTATACAGCAATGGACATGGAAGAGCCCTGGTGATAAAAGAAGAGACAAAAAAGATTATACTCTTATTCAGAAAAAGTTTCTGAAACGCCATCGAAACATCAAAATCTTTACCGGAGCCAGCTGTGATTTTTTCACTCATGTGTAAATTTGAAATAAACTTAAGAAAGTAAAAAAGGCAAAAGCGAATCCTGAATTCCTAATGGACTTACCAAAATCTGTTCAAAAGCTAGGACACAAATACTGTAGCTGTGCAACATAAATATGAGGCTGTATTCCGAAATGAAAGAAGTCAGTGTATGAAGTCATCGAGAAAAAATATTCCCAAAAAGGATACAAAAGAAAACAAATAAATACTATATTTTTTGGAAGAAAGGCGCAAATAAAAAAATGAAGAATATACAATTCTGAATATAAGTGCAAAGTGGCAAAAGAAAAATGGATTAGTCAAAAATGTCAGGAAATAGAACAAAAGCCAAACAAGCACAGTAAATTTATGCCCGCGAATTTTGACGATGTAAGTGGTAAGAAAAGACGGAAGAAATGATAATGAAAAATAAGGAAGTACTAAACATATGATGAGAATATACTGAAGATTCTTTTAAAGACGGTAGCGGTGAAAAACCTGAGCTAAGAAAAAAGGGTCCAACTTAGAAGGTAAAGGCAGCAATAAAAAGCACGTAAAATGGAAAATCCATAGCACTAAGTAACATACCAATAGAAAAAAAATGGATAGCATTAGATAATTTAGGAATAATCTTAGAACAAAACTCCTTAATGCAATATATGACACCAATAAAATCGTAGTTCTTTGTGAATCTGTTTTTAGTACTTCCTTGAACCTGACGCAACAGAATGGGAACTTAAAAGAACAATCAGTTTAATGAGCCATTTTATAAAAATCCTGTCGCGTGTTGTGACACATAGAATTTGCAAGAGTGTAGACCAGAAATATCTGCAAAACAGTTCAGCTTAGAGCCTGATAGAGAGAATAAACATGCAAAAATCACTAAGTCAATGCTTATGGAAAGTGTATAGAGAAGAAAAAAAAACGATTGCCATATCTTCTTCATTGATTATTCTAAAGCCATTGAATATGAAGAGCTCTATGCTAGAAATGTAGACATTGAAAGTAAAGAATGATCTGAGAGTAATTAGAAATCTTTACTGGATCGAACCGCATCTTTAAGAACTAAAGGAAAACAAAGTGATTTCAGATCCCCTAAAACAGGTGTCAGGTTGGGATGTGTTAAGTCTCTTGATGATTTTTATCTATATAAGGAAGAAATCTTAAGAAATCTAGATAATATTCCTGGCTTATAGACATGTGGAAAAAATCTTAATAATTTCACGAATGCAGGAGATGCACTTTACATAGCAGAATCTCGTGAACAACTTCAAAAACATTTGGATACTTTTGTTTTACGGGGCGAAAGAATGGGCTTGTCTTTCAATGTAAAAAAAAAAGAAAAGCGGAAAACATGGTGAACTCAAAAACCATCAAACTGAAAATGCAATTTTGTTGAGAAAGATGTAAAAAAAACAATCAAATTGAAATATTTTGGCTACTTTAGAGCATGAGATGGTAGATCCAGAAGTGAAATACGGAAAAGAATAATAGCCATGGCCAGAAATACATTCCAAAATACGGATACTGACAAACCGAAACATACGATTGGACACCAACATAAGAATACTGAAAGCACAATTATATATGGTCAGTACTATTATAACCATTAAGTGTTCAACAATACACAAGGAAATAGAGAGACAATTAGAAGCAGTAGAGAGGTGCTTTAACAGAGGAAAAAGTCCAGTGAGTTGATACTGAAAAAAGCTAATATTGAGCGATCATTAAATAAAACTATAAGACGAAGACAACTACAATTTTATGACGTATTTCCCGACACACAGGTTTAGAACACTAGGCAATCACTGGAAAGATTGAAGGCAAACGTAGTATAGGTAATCAGCGAACAACTTTTATTGAAAGTCTAAAGTGATGAGCAATAAGTAATGGTAGCAACAACAACTTTATGAGGGTAACTCAGAACAGATTTGAGTAGAAGACCATGATCGCCAATGTCTGCTCGAGGCAAGGCACCTATAGAAGAAAAAAGTTTTCGCTCCCGCTTTAAAAAAAAAATTGCCCTTGCAAAACTTATATTAAAATTATGGATGTAGTGTTTAAGGTTCAGTTAATTGTGCAATAAAGGTCATAACATCTTAGAGCAACCACTCAAAACGCTATATCCAATTATAAAATAGTCTCATTCATATAGAATGTGAAAGCCAGGGTATGAAAAAAAATATATGTGTAAATTAAATGACTATGATGTGTGCCCATCGCCTATGTTTCTTGTTTACTTAGTATTTAATTTTGTACGCACATGCATTCATATCTGAAGTTGTTTGGCAATAAAATGTTTGATTGGCTGCATCGATGAGTGTGCAGACCCACGTGTGAGGGAAAATACAAGTAGTTTAAAGACAAGCTGTCCGGTCATCAATTTTTAATTCCATCAACAAATTATTCCGAAAGGCTCGCCGGTATTCTAACATGAGTATGAGAAGTTTTTGCAAGGAGCTTCCTTTTGTTTTATTGGGCAATACCTTTGGCCATTCTGGTTTGTTTGGTTTTTTTCACTTCAGCTCTCTGCCATCAGAAACGGACCTTTGGTAATGTTGGCGGCGGCTCTTTTTTTCTCCACATGTTGTTTTGTTCTGGACTTGTTCAGAGTTGTTGCAAAATGCAGCACAAATATTATTTCGGTAGTGATGAATAATTGTTTCGTCACCCAGTGTTTTTTTTATTGCCTTTTGGCTTACACAAGATATTCAGTGCTTGGAATCTGTAAACGCCTTTGTATGGTCTTGCATTTTACTTGTTTAATTGCATTGGTAAAGTGCTTTATCTGCTTTCCTGATTCGCTATTTAATAGGCCTATGACTCTGACGAATGCCATCAAAAGCCACAAAGCTGGGGTTAGTGTCAATTCATACTTCAATCAAATATTGTCTATCTCGAACTCAGCCCTATTAAAAAACAAAAACAAAAAAAAAGCAGCACGCCGCATGCAGTATTGGGTATTTATTATGCTTCCAGGTTTTATTGTTATCAGCGTGGTTGTCTAGTCAGACTATCACCATTCTGGTGTCACAAAGACGGTCAAGAAGTTGGTAAAAAATTGAAGCTTGCCTACCTGAAGTGGCTTCCTGCCACACAATATTTTCGTGTCATTCCGACTTCATTACTGAAAGTCCTATTAAACACTACAGTGCGATATGTAGGAAAAATCTTTCTGCCTTAAATTTGCATTTTATGTATATTAAAAAATCTTTTGCAGGTCAGCAGAAAGGTGAAATCCGTTTGAGCGAGAGACATTGCTGGTCAGCTCTTAACTTCACCTTCCAGAAAATTACTGACATTGCACAATTCTTGGCAATGGTAGCTTTCTTTGTGATCGGTATGCCTTACACAGATTTCACATTGTCTATTAGTGAATGGAATATTTTAGTTTTATTATTCACGCAAATGTTACTTAATTTTTTTTTGTCTGCGCCAAAGCTTACGTATCTTTGGTCAGGCTTGTGTGTGTTGTGTGTGTGTGTATGTGAGAGTGTGGGGGGGACGACCTGTTACATGCGCATGCACGCATAAAGTGATCTCTGATAATACAAGTGCATGTAAGCATGATGGAAGATGTTAGGCCTAGAGTTTGATGCAGAAAAAAATAATAGGAAACTTACTTAATGTGAAGAGCACAGACGTTGGCAAGTCAACGATACCTCGACGCATCAGAGAAGTGTCTAAGAATCTGTCGACGTGGTTCACAGGTGAGGTTTATTAATCTAAACTGTCAAATAGTATTTGCAATGTTCTCAGTCGCTTTTTTCTTTCTCTCCCGCTCTTTAAAACTATTACTATTTATTGCTTCTTATTATTTTCAAAAGTGCAGAAAAAAATATTTTTTATCGAATCACAAAAGAATCGGTTTTAACTCCCACCCAGACCATGTAAGTAAGGAATAAAACGATGGCTATTCCACCTTAATTCATTTTGAGTAGAGCACAGAAATAATGAAAAGTAACAAATATTTTGAGGTTGGTACTTCACAAAAGATGCTAGTGGAGCTTCTGTCACAACTGTTTCTAAAAGGCCAGTTTTGTTTTTAGGTAAACTTCACAAACGCTAATCTTGAAAAATTCAAAACACACGCACAAACAATTACACAATAACAACAACAACGACAACAGCAAGGAAATTCGAATTCTACCCTTTCGTGTTGCCTTCCCTTCCTTATCTTACTCGTCATATCAGGACCATGAACTAATGCAATCTTACAGCGATTCTGAAATGTTGATGTTTGTCTGTGAGTGTATCAAACAAAAAAAGATAAAGCAGTCACCTCCCACCACTTATTGTAAACACTTTCTGATGAATACAGAGAGATCCGAATTAGCGTACCCACCGTGTTCTGCTGTCTGATCTATTACATAACCTTGAACTGTCCATTGCAATCAACAAAACTGCCAATAGACATATCAGAGTATAATAGGACACTCTATAAGTCACTTCTTAGTGACATTGCTCAAGGCTGCCAAAGCGGTGTTTATGTGATTATGTGATCTATTATATTTTGATCAAGATCAAAGACATACCACGGCATAAAGGCGAGACAGCCCAGACAGTCCAACAGCGTTATTTTTGGCTCGGCAAAGATCGTAGCAATAATTGGTCTGAAAACCATTCAAAAATCAGTTTCCCTTGTTTAAAAATAATGCAGAAAATAAAATTTTCGAGTTGCTTTATTTTTTCTACAATATTTC
>BLXT01002252.1:62814-76144 GCA_019648995.1 Plakobranchus ocellatus | reverse complement strand
TATTAACAATTTGTTCATCGTAAAACATACCATGCTGAGTCATATAGCTCCTTTATCTATTTTTACTTGTTAGATTAGTTCAGCAGCTTTTGTTCTAGACACAATTTTATGTCACTTTCCTTCAAGTATTAAACTGATGATAAAATAGTCAAAAAACATTATCGAGAAAACTGGTAACAGGTGATCTTTTCGGTTTTTTTTTTTTTTTTTTTCCTAGTTAATTCTAAAAGAAAAAAAAAAGACATTATAGTGATACCTTTAACATTAATCTTAGCCTTACAATTCCCCTCATGTTACATCACACAGCACATCATTAGTGATAAGAATCTGGTCCACAGTATCTTCAGATCTGGTCAAATGTGTCGGAAGTTGAATTCGCATTTGTCTTAATTCTTAATTCTATAGCCTCATGCTGCGAGCCTTGAGCGTTGTAGTAGAGTGAATTCTGGATACAGGAAGCTTGATCCTGCGCGAAAATACAATCATATACAAGCGTTTAATATTGGCTGAAAATCAATTTTTGAAAAATCAAAAACTCTCGCTTCCTAGTCTCCTCTCTCTCTCTCTCTCTCTCTCTCTCTCTCTCTCTCTCTCTCTCTCTCTCTCTCTTCCCTCTCTCTCTCTCTCTCTCTCTCTCTCTCTTCCCTCTCTCTCTTTCTTTCTCTCCTCTCTCTCTCTCTTTCTCTCTTCTCTCTTTCTCCATCTATCTATCTAACTATCTATCTATCTATCTATCTATCTATCTATCTATCTATCCATCTATATATCTATCTATCTATCTATCTATCTCATGGGGCAATGATGACACAGTGGATAGCGAGCCCGCGCTGAGATCTGTAGCAACCTCTCTGTCGCAAAATCGAAAGTCCCGGCCTAACGGAGGACCTGAAAGCCTTAGATCACTTTGCTGTCTTTAGACGAAAAAAAAAGTAAAAAAAGCGAAAACTCTTTCTCCTTCTCACCCAGCACACAAATATCTGCTGATTGAGATTGAAATAATTAATGATAGAAATCTTTGAAAAAAAATGCAGGGGCAAAGAAATTAATATTCTACAGGACTATGTCTAATTCTAGATCTGGATCCGGTTCACTTGCTTTAGAGTTTTATGCTCACCATCCTTTCCCCATTCTTCATCAAAGATCAAAGTTGTTTAAGGCCAAGGATATCGTACGTGCATGCATCTGTCTACAAGGTATCTCAGGCTTTTAAATTCTGGTAAGGCTGGACATGAGTAGCAGCCTTGGACTCGAAACCTTAAAAGAAAAATGAATATTGTAGCTTAGATACAGGGCGGACTCGCTCACCATTGCGCCACCACGCATAGTTTTGGTCATGGATAACAATCATTAAAGCATTTAATTATATTGCGCTCTATTCAAGGAAACTGTTAAGAAAAAGATATCTTTCGGTCAGTTTAGTTTTATACCTCTGATTTTACATGTGAAGTTAACTTTTTGACATGTTTAAAATTTTGATACGACTTGCAGCATTGCAAAAGAAGTAAGGATGAAATAATGTAAAACACTAATGTATGTTATTGAGTAGGTTTTCAACAATACAGCCAATGTTTATCATTAGAATAGAAAAAAAAAAAGAAGAAAAAAATATCTAATCCAAGACCCATGGCTGTCATCTTGTTACAATAGCAAAAATGTAATACACAAAAGTACCTAGTACTGTTTGTTGAATTCCAATCTGGGCCATAATTCAGCTCTAGGCTCCGCAAGCTCCAAATATTTAATTAAAAAACCAGCTGTTCTAATCATTCAAAGAGGTTACTGAATTAGACCTAATTATGAATCTATCACCATAATATTAAATCCCTTCATTTCTAAATGTAAACCTGCATTTTAACATTAAAGTAGAAAAAAATTTTTTTTTTGTTTTGTTTTTTTTTAAAAGAGATTGATGAATATTTATAATATAATGCAAATTCTTGGGAAGCGTTGGTTGCTTAGGATAAATGTAATAAATACTGCTGGTGAATTTTCTCAAGCCCGATCGGAGCATGAACATATCAAAGAGGCGAATGAAATATTGGTTATAATATATTTATATCGGTTATGTTTCTGAGGTATTAATAGGCCCACTATGGAAGATAGTGAAACGACTGATTGTGGTACCGAAACCTATAATATCATGGTGGTAGTAGTAGTAGTAGTAGTAGTAGTAGTAGTAGTAGTAGTAGTAGTAGTAGTAGTAGTAGTAGTAGTAGTAGTATTAGTAGTAGTAGTAGTAGTAGTTGTTGTTGTTGTTGTAGTTGTTGTTGTTGTAGCTGTTGTTGTTGTTGTTGTTGTCGTTGTTGTTGTTGTTGTTGTTACTCCTGCTGCTGCTGCTGTCTTTATATTTGTAAGGATAGTTTATGTAAAATACAAGGATTTCAATCGCAAACAATATTATAGTATTGCTTGGTTTTAGACTTTTTACCGACACTAATTATTTGTGCCACAGATACCGTCCGTCGCCATTTGATCTTGCACTTTTGGACTTGCGTCAGGCCTGTTGTCGTGATAGGGGCGCGAACCCGTGACAAAGAAATCCCATTATAAGAGCGAGTTACTAGACTCAATATGCCCCGGATTCTCAGTAACAGTTAACTTTGGCCTGCTATTTTTTTTTTCTTTGGTTGGTCAATCAGTTGATAGTTCATAGCGCGTAGCCTACTGGGACTTTTAAATACATGCTAGTGATATTGATTTGCACTAGACCTGAAAGATTTTGGGGTTCTACTATGATTTATTTTCATTTACTTTTACAGCAGATAAGCTATGGCAAAAATATCTATTTACAGACCCTCCATAACTTCTTATGCCCACTCAAAGCGGTATGGAATGTCTTTATACAACTTTATACCATAGAAGCAGACCGACATCTACATCTAGGTCCAATAGCCAATCACATAAGGTTAACCCCAAAACTTCAAATAAAACATGTTTCATGTTTTTTCCTTCCTTTCTAGCAACAAGAGCTGTATTTATTTGTTTCTCCGCTTAGATTTACAAGAGGCAGACTAATCAAGATCGATTGGTATCGGAAAAACCCGTCAAAAAGGCGTCTGACAGAAGACCTGAGTTGACACAAAACTGCGCTATTCTAGTCCTGTTCAAACACTGGCAGCAGAGGGCAAGCAGGCGAACTCAGGGCTGCATAAATCAAAATATGACATAAAATAACCCTTTNNCCCCCCCCCCTCCCCCCGTTTTTTTTCGCTTTTATATCGCTGTTAGCGCTTTCTGCATTTGATCTGCAAGGTGTAGCTTACTGGCCATTTTCTCCTTTGTTTCATTAACTGTTTTGTTGTTGTTGTTGTTGTTTTATTTTTATGCGATCATCAGACTGAATAATGACCTTACAGTGTTAGGATTGTATTCTCTTTCTCCTTCCGGAACGAACAAATTAAATACGATCACACCTAAGCCGTCTGTCTTGTTGGCTAGTGAGGGGGAATGCTCTACTATTAACAATAACAGTGTTTTTGTACTCTAAGATTCTTTGTATTTCGAAAGAAGAATAAGCCGGGAATTAAAATGTTTGCAGAAAAATTGGGAAAACAGTTTCAATGATTTTTTTAAAAAATATATCTTTTGGATGATTGCGTTAGTGTTGAATGAAAAAAAAAATGGGGGGGGAGGGGGGGAGGGGAGGAATGGCGCATTTTTTTTTATTTAAACTTTAATGTCCAATTTCATTAGTACCCCAACTGGTCGGTTCTATTTATTCCATTGTAGTGAAAATAAATGCAAGAGCCATCAACTGGAGTATATCCTCTCTTGCTGGCAATGTCTGACTTTGTAACCTCATGCATCTGAACATTTTTTTTTCTTTTCAAGCTCTTTTTCTAAAGAGATGAGTTTCATGTCAGTCGCATTATTTAAAGCAAAGTTGGCTAAGGTGCGATTTATTTAAAAGTGCCCTTATAATGACTTAAACGGTTTTAATTTTAGGTCGCGCAAGAGTTCATGAATCAGAAAAAAAAGTTACAATATCAATCCCACTGTCAAGCAAGATGAATAGTTTTTTAGGGCCTGTGTTGCAACGTTTTGGAGTTTCGGTATGTAGAATTTAAATGTATCTGATATTGAATGTTTTGAACATCCACTGTTTTCTCTTATTTGCTATAAAAAAAATGAATCTCAGCATATATAGTGACGTTTCACATGTGAAAAAGTATGCTCGAGAAAAAATGGAGTAACTAAAACTATTTCTAGATTTTTAGCAAAACATTTGGCAAAGGCGGACAAGCTAGCGATCTGGGTCGGCACACAAGTGTCCTAGGCAGCATGGCGTGCTCATCGACAGATTTTAGATTTAAATGTTTAAGATTTTCGAAAGCATGTAAAAGATAGGGAATAGTTTATGGTTGTCTTATTTAAGTGCATTTAATTGCTGTGTATAGAAAATCGTTGACACTGGAATTCGAAACAGATAAAGATAGTAAATCGTTTGTTTGTCCGCAGTTAAATAGATTTTGTTTATTTCAATGTTTTTCGAAATATTCCATTATTAACTTAACTAACATAATTATTTTAAGAAACATCTTCATAAGAGCTAAAATCTTCAGAAATATCTGCGATTTATTTGATCAGATAATTCCAGCATGTTCGAATATTGCGCAAGTATTCTAAGGTGGTTTCGATTTAAATGGTAGAGCAGACGAAATTGTAGATTTGTTTTATTTTATATAAGTTTTTTTTTTCGCGTATTTTCTGTTTTATGTATAGGAAAATTAAGAGTTTTTTAACATCCCAATTCGTAATGTTTTTATTGACATTCTTTTCAATCGTGTATTGTAAAACCGGTGAAAGATCATAGGCAGGTAGCCTATTTCTTTGTTTCTTGTTCGAGCTATGTCCAAAAAAGTGCTTACAATTTACCACAGCAAGCAATAAGGAATTTTGATTGCACTATTTATTGCTACTTTTTGGATATTTTAACTTGATGGTGCAAAATATAAGATAACTTTTCGACGCCTTTGTTATGGAAAATACATCCGTATTCAAAAAGCTTTTATTAGGATTACACTTTTTCCATCTAAAAAAAAACAACGTGAGGGAGTGTGAAAACCTAAGTTCGATAATCTAGTCATTTAAATACGGTACTCATGAAAAATGTATATATACCTCAGAAGAGAATTGTATTGCGTATGTTCCTTGGCGTACATTCTTATTCAAAACAGTTAAATATTGTTCGATCTCAACGCCAAAATGGTGGCGGCATGTTGGCAAACGAGCCGTCCTTAACTCTGTAGGGATTTTTCAAATATGGCTTCAAGTTCAAGCTCTCCACTCTAGCCTTTTTTAAATCGGATACAAATCTAGAATCAAGCCTTGAAAGGCAAAAGATACAAGTAATAAGAAATTGCAGGGACAACATTCTAATTAAGCAGGTGCTTGGTTTATGGCTTTGTTCTTCTTTTGGTAACAAAAAGAATGGGTTTCTCTGCAATTCAATTCGTAAATTGTTTTACAGAAAATCAAAATGCTGCAAAAATCCCTATCCAAAGATTTCTTTTTTTTTCTTGTTGACGATAGTAAACACACACGACCTAAAACAAGGCTTCTGCCATTGGCTGAATCGGACTTAACTCTCAATTGACATCTCTGAAATTTTAAAATTTTAGTCTTTTCTCTTTGCTTTTTTTTTCCAGCACTAACTTTATCATCACCACCACCAAGACTATCGATACTCTAATGCAACAGCTAAACGTTGGTTATAGCTTTCTTAAATTTCATCAAATCCTTGACATCCTGTTCTCATTTTTTATCTTCAGGCAAGAAACGGCCCATGCATTCCAAGCAGCTTACGGCCCCAAAGTTCCAGCCCACTTTGTAAATGCCATGTTGTCTGCCTGGGTGGAGTCTTGGCTGCCGAGGCGTTGTCTGAAGACATTAGAGGTAGGCGGGCCATTCAATCCAAGCTCGCACAACGATCATGTCGGACCACTGGGCACGGTGGCAGGACCTAGCACTGTGTACACAACAAGTATCAAGGAAGACGTGGGCGTGGCCAGACAAAAGCGTGAAGTGACAGAAACGGAAGAGATTCCCAATGTAAGAACCAAGAGGTTTGTGGGCAGTCTGAGTGGGTTATCTAGCATGTTTCCCGGCATGTCGATGTCTATGTCAGGCAAAAGAGGAGCGGGGCAAAAGGAAATCAGCGAATCTGCTCAAATGATGAAGACACTACTTCTTATAAGTAAGATCCAGAAACGCAAGGCTCTGCAAGACGTGAAGCGTAGTTATGGAGGACATCGGGGATACAGTGGGGAAAAATACAATTTTGGGACTGGCATGTATGGCGACACGTACCCTGGTAAAAGGAAGCGAAGATCAGTTAGTGCTAAAGCAGGCGCGAACGCGGAATCGATTCCTTCATCTGTTTCATTTGCCGGATCTGCCTCCGAATCCTCAACAGAGCCTCTTTCAAGAAAGAAGCGTTTCTTGTTTATGGGCGAGCCATCTGATGCACCCTCAGGACCTGCCATGCCATCTATGTTGAGCATACTTATGGGAACGGCACGAGATCCTGCCACTGGCAAGAAAGTGGAATTTGGAGGGGATTACATGAAAGGAATGATGCGCAGAAGCTTCATGGCCGCTATGCCAGCTCTAGCCGGCAACACTCCACCGGGAAAGGAACCGCCAGATGTCGTCAAGACTCTGGCGCCGCTATGGTACTTTTCTCGGATGCAGCAGGCCATGTCATCAAACTTTGTACCGCCTGCGATGGGTGGGTATAACCACTACAATACGATGCATCGCGGCAGTCCGGGATCAGTAAAATCTAGGAATAGGGATGGCTACTATGGAGATCACTTTCCAGTAATGGGCAAGAGGAGAAGGAGATCCGTATATATCGACACAGCCACTGACGTCTCCGATAATGCACACAGCAAGAGGGTAAAGCGAGCCGCTGGAGAGGGTAACAATGATGTCATCACAATTGGAGACGTTAGCATTCCCACTGACTTTTTCAAGCCGCCGGAGAGATCGGAAGATCCAAATTATTATGGGGGTTATGGCAAACCAGATGATCCTAGGTATTACAACCAATATGTTACGCCTCATCGAAACTATTATTACCAACCTCACCAGCAATCTCAATATCACCAGCAGCAGCAATATTATCGCCAACAATTACAAAGGCAAAAACAGCAGCAGCAACAACAACAGCAACAGTTCTACCATTACTATCGCCATCTCTATTCGTTGTATCTCCAAGTCTTGCAGGCCAGAAACCCCCAACCCACACAGAATCAGTGGACTCGCCCTGCAACGGCTCCAGGTCAGCACCCTCCCGCGCCCGTTCAGCAACAAGCGCCTTCAAACTACGTTCAACAACCAGCCACACAAGCTTCTCATCAAAACAATCCTGCAACTACTTCTGGAGCTCAATCTCCGCCTCCTCAAACTTCTGCTCACAACCCTTTCGCCCCTCCTCATCAGGCCCAACCATTCATGCAAAATCAGCAGCCGTTCCTTGGACCACCACCCCCTCAACCAGCAGCCCACTTCTATGCTCCCCCACCTGCTCAATCGCATTACCCTCCGGCCCCGTCACCCCCTTACACTTACCCTATAGACCCATTTATTCCAAACCCTCCTCTACCCCCTCATAGAATCACCACCCCACTTCCGTCTAGGAAAAAAAGATCAGCAAACCTCAGTGAGTTAAACATTCATCTTTTACGCCATAAACGTTCAGAAGACAATGACAAAACAGAATACGGGTATGGAAATTTTTACTTCCCTCAAAGCATTTTTAGCCCACCTTTCTACTCTCCCTTTATTCCTACTCGTTACCCTACATTTTCCAACAAAGTTGGCTACCATCAGCCAAGAGGTGGTGGAATCATCTACGGAGACCGCCTACCCTGGTCTCCTTCTTCAATCATTCAACCCCAAACGCCTGCTCGGCCACCAGCGCAACCCAAAACTTCCAGTCCCCAACGATCCGCTACAGGAAAACACGCGAACCGGCGAGTGAAACGTTCAGACAAAAAAGATAATCCAGACTCGTATCCAACGTTCCTATTCAGCCCACCATTGTTTTCACCTTTCATGTCGCCAATGCAGCCTCACGACAAGCATGGCTATTCAACCGGAAGAGGCGGAGTCATATATGGTGACCAAATGCCGTGGGCTCAGCAGACCAGTATGAGATCATATTCGCCGCCAGCTCACCTTAGCACCAACCCGACCTCAAATCCAGCTCAAGCGCCCTCTGGCGGCCTACTGGATTTTTATCTGAACGCCCAGACACCAAACTGGGGTCATCGAGGGTGAATGTAGGTCATGAATACTAGACATATTCTCTAAACCATTACTCCAGTGCTTGCGGGCGAGCATCTTTTATGCTGTCTTCTTCCATCTCACTTACTGGTATCAGCAGCAAAAACATTTATTAATGTGTTGTTTTACAATCCTTTCAGCGTCAAAACAACTGTATTGGTCTTGAGTTGCTTTTGTATAAAGTTGAAATTAGAAGAATTTTTCTTTCAATGATGGCTCTTAGCACAGGGACAAATTATTGTAAAAAAAATTGTTCGGAATACCATAAATCAATAAATAAGAATTATTACAATCTTTTAAAATAAAGATTTTAGAGAATATAGAGAAGAGGGATTACTCTAAAGAGCATAGAACTTTTAACTATAGCAGAATGGTGTTATTTCTACAGTATATGTAAGTAACTTTTGTATTACTTTACTGCGAACATTATCAACAGAGGCAGTAATGCTTCACCCCTGTGAGATTTTTACATAATAGCATTGCCATCTCTTCTGGGACCAAAGATTTCTATGCAATCCCCAGCAGTATTCGTAATGATTTTAGAAAAAAAAAAGTTAAGTGAAAATCCATTGAGCTCTTTTTTTATGAACCTCTTCGTTTTCGAACTTTCGACCATTCCCACAGTATAGACAAAAATGCAGTTATCTTAAATGTCGCTGTATACATATTCCGCTGGAACTGATTTCATTATTGTATCAATTTCTGTAACGATAGCTCTCTTCAATTTTCAAGAATAATTATCAATAAGGGACGTTTGTGATTAATTTTAATACATTTAAGACCAGGAATTTAAATATATTTGATATGAAATAACGCCTGTTGTTGTTTTTTTCCTGCAAGAAAATATTGTGTACTAATCTGCACCTGAGCATCTGGAATACTTAATGACTGATCGATTATTGTAATTTTTTTCATGACTAATTTGATAGGGAGAAGCGTTTCTATTATGTTCTCTATGTTTCCCTTTTATTGGGGCAGTGGCTAATAAATACTGACTAATTTGTTTAACTGAAGTGTCGAGTTTGTTATGCTTTCTTTAGTACATTGGAAATGAGTGAAAAGCGTGAGAATGTTTGTCTGTGTGTTTGTAAACAACAGACTTTCACTAGCACTAATATAATGAAGTTGCGAAGGTGATATACAATGATACTCACTTTTCGTTATTTGTTAATTAAGACGTGGTCAAATTTGGCAAATACTCCGGCTCTAAAAGAATTGTGCATAATGCGTTTAAGCCTATTATATAATTCATTGGCACATTTACAGATCGCCGATATCATATGTTTAATTGTATACAAATAAGAAAGTTATAGAGAGAAAGAGAGACAAGGTGAGATGGAGAGGAGGGAAAATTGATGAGGTTTTAAAGAAATTAAGAAGCCATAAAGAGAAAAATGCAAAATCAGAGTTCAGTGGAACAAATTCATAGATTCACCTGATTGCAAATAAAAAAGAGGTGGAGAGAAAGAGAGAGAAGATGAGATGATAAAATTGCATAGAGTGAGCTCAGTGGCACATATTTATCGAACACCACATGATTGAAAAATAATAAGAAAAAAAGTAGAGAGAAAGACGAGAAGGTGAGATGAAGAGAGGAGAGAAGAAATATAGAGAGAAATGGTACAAAAGGAAAAGAGTGATAAATTATAGAAAATGAGAAAACAGAAAGAGAAAACTGCATACGGAGTCGGAACAAATTTATACTGAAAGATAGATTTTAAAAAAAATGACTCAAAGTACAACAGGATATAAAAGATAGATTACAATGAACAATGGGTAGGAGAGAAGCAGAATAGATACAGGGATGTGCTCAATATGAACAGAGAGCTAAATGAGGGACTTCGACATTATGAAAACGAACGACCGCATTCCATTAATTTGTTGTAAAGAAAATTCTGGCAACGTTGATGATCTCAGTCTTCTTGAATGCTCTTGGAATAAAACCTGGAGACGTCAGTGCAAGAGGCGGTGTCATGAGCTCTTCGAATGCTCGTCAAAGGCCTTCAGAAAGTTTTCTGATACTGACCATTAGATGTACAAGAAAAAAAATCCAGATTTTGCCTGGGCTTTGAATATTATACAATCAAGAGATGGCTGGGTTATCTGTTATTTCACCAACTAAATAAATTGAGGGAAAAAAGAGGGGAAAGGTGGTTGGTGGCTGGAGAGAAGACCTCAGCCCTCTATATTTTTGTTGTTGCTGCTGCGTTTAGTATTTTTTTTTTGTTACATAGTCCGTTCCTATTACTATAAGGTGATCTAAGACATTTCACCGCTCGTTGTACTGGAAGCTTCAAGTGTCGATAGCTAGTTTACTGCATATTTCTTAGTGCATTATTTCAAACCGAGGCGCACTGACATTCCCGATAAACAGATGCCTAGGTCGAGACTAGCAAGGGGTAAATGCATTGATTATTAAGTTACCGCTGCTGAAATCGGGTGTTCTAAAGAATTGGTTAATAGGAATTTTTCCTTGGGACCATAATTTGAATCCGACTCCAGTTACTCTAAGAATTTTTCTCAAGGCAAAAAATTCTATGATCTCTAAAGTTTAAGGGCAAAATTGTGTTAATACATGATGTCAATAATGGCTTAGAGCTGTTTAGTTACCAATCTAGTTGAATGCTGCGCGTGACAATGAGTTCTTTTAAACAGACTAAAAAACAGAAATTACTCCAAGTCTTGCAGGAAATTAAAGGAAAAGTTAATTAATTTAAATAAAGGACAATTTTAGAACAGCAATTTAATTCCCACAATAATCATTATGTATATCTGCAAGCTCTCTAACATCAGCGGTTTATCTCTCAGCAATCTCTGCAAGCTCCTTGACAATTCCTCCACGTTCTCTTCTGTACCCACCGCCCACAGCTTCTAGTAAATACTTGTTTTGCAACACACAGGCTTATTTGGTCAAAATTAAACAAACAATTCATTCCAGAAAAATCTAGAATAACTGACTTATGTAATCAGTGTTAGCTAAAAATATTGACCAATCAAAATACTCTCATTTTCTTACTCTCCCCTTAACACATGAACATTACAGACTTTTTTCGTTTCCAGGATACAATCTAATAACTTCCAATAAACAATATTTTCACACCTTCTAGAACCTTCTAGAAATTCGTAGGTCTAAAAAGTTTTTTTAATTTTTTAACACTATTACAATAACAGTGCTATTAGAATAAAGTAGATCTAACCTGGGCTAACTTAAAATTTGACCAAGTGTTACAAGGAAACAAAGCCAAATCAGAATACTAGCAGTACGAGTCTAGATCCAGACTCAATTTACAATAACCGATTGTCACATATGGCTTTTTTTCTACGTTTTCGATTTTTGTGCACTTACTCTTCAGTAGCTTTCTTAATTTATAACTTTTTTGAAAGCAAGGACTATCCTTCCTTTAAAAAGTCACCCTACTGAAAACGCATGGGGCTCGAGGGCATTAAATCCTTGCTTATATCGCCTCTAAGTCAATGGTAAGGGAAAAAAACCTCTTTAATCTCATTTTTTTTCTATTGCCACTGATGTCATCATCATCATCATCATCATCATCAGGTACCTTGTCTGGAACAGACATTGAGGATCATGTTCCTCCACTCAAACCTATTCTCAGTTAACGTCATAAAGTTGTCATTGCTACCCTTGCTTATTGCCCATGACTTGAGACTTTCAATAAAAGTTATTCTCTGTCTACCTCTACTGCGTTAGCCTTCAATCTTTCCGGTGGTTGCTGGAAGTAGACTATTCAAATCAAGCGGCAACGATTGTGCATGAATGGGTGGAGGACTGCACTGTCACAGAATATCCTTAGATCAGTATTTTCTGCCTTACAATTTATATAGCCAGTACACTACTAGATGTTTTCAGATTTTTTGGCCTTCCTTGATCAGGGGATTGATGATGGGTTCGAACCCGTGGTTTAAAAAAGTCCTTGAAAATTTCAGCGTGGGTTTGTCAAGCTCTGTGCCCCTTTCGTGGCCCTAAGGGTATGTTGTATGCATTCGCTTTATTGAATAGCAAAGGACAAACTTCAACACAACTTTAAGATCTACTAAACGAACGCAATGAGAACCGCCTAGACATTATTTTAGTATTAACAGATGGGGCTTTGATTGAAAAAAAAAATAGCCTTGGCAAAAATGCATCTGAAATGTCTATGTAAAAAAATATAGCATTTCAGAACAAGCCCGATAATTTTTCGAAAACACTTTTATTTTCATTTTTTACTGTCAAATCATAAAAAAGTTTGTCCAACCAAGCCTAAAATTCATGCATAAAAAATTAGTTTTGAATTATTTCAAACAGCAAGTAATCGAGAATATATAAAAAGGAATCGATCTCGAATAAAAAATGTGTATTGCTACTATTTGTTGCGAGTTTCACATTTTTTTCGTCGTTCTTGAAATGGACAAGGCAATTTTCATCTTGCTAATGAGCAATACTCACAAAACAATACCGGCACCTCAAGTTGCTATACCTCAAAACCAGGCATCACACTCTTTAAAATTCAGATGATATATAACCAGTGGGTGGCTTATGTTGATTTGTTCATAGCCAGTTCACTATTTGGCAATCTCAGACATTTTCGTCCAAGTCGTGATGGGTGCTAGTGAAGAACTCGCATTTTTTTTTCTCTTTAAACAGGAAAAAAGTATGGCGTTTTTGACAGATAGCTACTAACGGCATGGCGCTACCAAATACTTTCCACACTATTTAGAAGAAAGCGCTTTCACCATCTACACAAGCTAAAGGACTTTGATTACAGCCCTCCAATTACTGTCAGATCGTTCATCCAGATAGCCCCTTTAATTTTTCTAAAGTGCAGAAACCAAATCAAACATTCAGCAAATTAAAGGAAAGTTTAATGTGGCATATGTAACAGGCACATTGTCTCGTATCAGCTCTAAACACTTAATCAAGGATGGCGTGCCATCATCAAATATAGAAACCCTTAGGCTGGCAAAGAGCTATCAAGATTTGGACTTGATCGAGCTTTATAGTTTTATAAAGGCAGTTTCAATGAGCTCGCATGTAATC
>BLXT01002252.1:34510-52361 GCA_019648995.1 Plakobranchus ocellatus | reverse complement strand
TTTTTTTTTTTGTTTTTTTTTTTTACGTATCATCATTCTCTTATTTAGGCTTAATAAAAAAAAGTAAATAGACTCTTTCATGTCTGCTCGTGCAATGTGTACAGCAGTTTTTTCAGTAGAACTGAATCTTGTTGTATCAGGAACAGCAGTAGCAAAACTAGCTAACAATCATAAGTTTTACCAGTATCAAAACCCTATGTGTTGCTTTGAAATAGTAAAAATATCTTTTGATACTGTTTATAATTATTCCCTTTCACCTCTCTTGACACCACAGATTCCACTTTGTTTTTAAATTGTCAAATTCAACTGTCTTATGTGATTAATGACATTGGCAAAAAGAACTACAACAAAAATACAAATGATTGAACACAGTTTTTGGGTACCTTAAAGGTGTCCAGTCGCACTTCTACATTTTGCCACATTGCCTTGTAGACATGGTCTTTCAGAAGGACGCCCTCAAGACCAATCTGAGACAACTTCACATTCAACAGCCTATGGAATAAATATTATAAACTTGTGGGACAAAGAAGAAAAAGGCATCAGGTTTAATTTACCTTGTGCATTAATCACGGATCTCTTTAAGTCCGAAAAAGAAGCTGACTCAAACAATTTATGATGAACACACACACAACACACGATATATACCACCTTCACACTCATAGCGTTCATACAAAATGAGCCTAGCTGGAAATCCACCTGATTAATTTGAAATAAAAAATCAACACTAGAATGCTTAAAATAGCACATCCTTCTATGCACAGAACTTTTTTCTCATGACCAGTCGGGCTGAGTCTAGGTGGAAACAGGCTAATACTGATTTATATTATTGAGTTATTTTGTGTCTGAGTCAAGATAATAGAATTTTACACTTTTTTGAAAAGTCATATAAAGATGGGGAAAAAACAATTCAAATTCTTTTGTCTGAACAATTTTATATACAACATCCAACTGATTAAGAGACCTTCAATGTTTATTTTTAAAAAAACAAATCATAAGAAACACCTGTAAACTGAAGACCGGTTTCTACTTATGCATGCACACCAATATCTTAAACATCCCTATCTATTAACTCTCAAAAGGGAACAAGACTAGTAGAAACACCAATTATCTCCTTGCTTACGAACTAATGTCTTAATCATCTCTAACAGTGTATTCTCAAAAAATTGGGCAGGAGAATCTCTCTTGGAACACATGAGACATAAGATTGGTTTAAGTTGTTTGACAGTTGTTTCTGGACAATCTCTCTTTGAGTTAATTTACTTACCAAAGGTGTAATAGAAGAAGTTGGAACCATGAAGCAAATGTGTCCTGTATGCCTGCCTCTGGGAAGAGAGAACAAAAAAAAAAAAAAAGAATTAAAGGTGCGGGTTTGCCAAATGCATGTGTCATGTTTGTGTGGAAGAATCTTTTGGTTTTTTATTATTTTGCTTTTGTCTTATTTTTTTTTGTTGTTTTTTTGCTATGTCTTTTTTTTTTTGGTTTTTTTTTTTTTGTTTATTATCTTTTGCTGCATTGGATATAAAATATTGACTAAAGGAAGAAGTTAGTCCAATGTTACTGATGAGCCAAAAATAAAAGGCCAAATTATGTAAATGATTTCACCAGAGAAAGAGTTGGGGAAGTGGGGGGGAGCTCTGAAAGACTGTCGCAGTAGAACATAATAAGAAATTATGCTCTGATTATCAGCATCAATTTTGTATTCAAAAGAGAACTGTTATGGTGGCAGAATGACTGAGAGAAAGGGCTAGCTCACTTTGATTTTTAAACGTTCAAATACAATGCACAGATCATGTTAATGTAATCCATTATGCATAGATCTAAATTTCAGTCAGATAGGTGGCCTCCATATGTGTTAGCACTATTACCTGTGATACTGAAAGTAAAAGAGACTCAAAGGAGAATGTGAAATGTACAGAAAAAAGCAAGCACTACATACTAGCATGGAAAAAGTTGAGTAACATGATCCATGAAAAGTGATCCTCATATTGTGCCACTTTAGATCAATTTATCAAAACAAAAAAAAATCGCCAAGTTATGGGAAGACCACTTACAATAATTTTTCAAAAACGACAATTACAAGCAAAAAAGATCAATTGAATGAAAGTCCACTTAAGCAGTATAGACTCAAAGCCTATATATGTATTCTTTTTTTTTTTTTTTTTTTTAAATGTAAAATAAAAAAATAAATAAATAAATAAAGGCTTTTAAAAAAAATTTACAAATTAAAATAAGTCAGGAAAATAACTATATTAAGTTAAAATCTGAGAGGATTATAAACTGATTTATCAGCTTTGTATTGGGTCTCCTGTGCGAATTGGCTAGCACTTATTAAAAATTCACATTTGACATTATGGCACTTAAACATGACATCAACAGCCTTCCAAGAATTGATAAATCTATCCTGAAAGCGAAGAAGCTACACTTTGATTGGTCCCATCAGTCTAACCAGTCTCTATCGACAAACCAGTCCAGAGACCATGACCACTTTGAACACCAACAAAAGACAAAACATGACAAAATTACCTTTTACAAAACTGGGGAAATCAATAAAATCTGTGCAACAGATGTAGAGATGATATGCTGAAAGTTTTAATTTCTGAAACAATAAAATTTTATGAGGAGATAATCAATCTTCTAAGCCTAAGACTGTATTTTAAAATATTAAATTTAATTGAAAACAAAATTAGATTCATTGTTGCAGCTTTATTTAAATTTAAAATGTTATTGAAAACAAACAAAAAAGTTTTTTAATCAATAATAAATTCTCTGCACCCCGGACTCTAAAAGGATATATTAGATTATTATGTCATAAAGGAAACAAAAATGTGACAATTCCTGTAATCTACATAGGTTAATTTTAAAATGTACAAAATAAGAAAGTACAGCCCTGAAATAAAAACACTCTTTCCAAACTTTATCATTTCAACATTGGCAAACTATCGACAACAAAAATTTTCAGACAATAAAATGATGGTGCAAATTCACAATGAGTTGTGAGTTTTTGGTTCAAGATGTTACCAGAATTTATCAGTTTATATCGGATCATTTACACAGAGGGCCCTACAAGAAAATGTATCTCTTAAGTTGTAAAGTAACTATCTTAATTGCTTACGCTAAAATCTGTTTCATTTTGTCCTCTCCACATTTTTCCCTTAAAAAAAAAATCAATAAAATGTGTATCACTTCCTTGCAGGAACTATTTGAAAAAATATTTGGGATGAATTTTTTTTTTTCGTTTTAAAAAAATTGACTTTTAAAAAATGCAGGTACCGTAAACTGACGAGGCTGTTGGAGTTTGATAATCTTTCTGTCTATAACTTTTGCCCTACATTTCAATAACCTTTACTTTCCTCAGAATATCTCATTGGGTGATCCAACTATCCTATGACCATATTATACTTTTATTTCATGAGAGAGTCAGTTTTTTTACGTACATAATTAGGGACCCTCAAATTGCCATGAAACCCCATGTTCCATTTCATTCTCTGCCATGTAGAGAGTTCCTCCAGGGACATGGACACTGTTGGGCTGTGCTTGTAACGCTGGTTTAGATTATAAAAATGTTTGCATTCCAATATACAAAAAATATTTTATCTTAAATAGTGCCTAGATTATAATCATTGGTTTTCTTGAGGAAAAAAATTAAAAATTAATGAATGAAACCACTTTATAATTATGAAAAGATGAAAACATTCTTATTGACTTTCATCATCTCGCTTGCCTTTTACTGATCATTGCATCATAAACCGTCTAGCAACTGTCATCTTCATTCTGAACCATACTGCCATTTTCCAAAACTGCCATACCCATCCAGCCCTTGATAGTGTCTGTCCAGTAATAGACTCTCTCTTTCCCTGCCTCCATGGATATCAATTCAAGTGATGTTGTTTTTTCCCCCCTAAATTCTGTGTCTTTTTGGGCGACTGAGAAATATTATTGTTCTTGTTTTCATCTTTGTTTAAAAGCAAATGTTGTGGGAATCTAAGATTTGGAAGCCCAAAACCCTTTTACATTCAAAAGTGTTGGGTTTTTTTTCAACTGTTTTGGTGACAGTTCATCCCTCACATCCATAAATAACTGATGGAAATATACATGCCCGTTTATATAGTGACTTTGCTATGGAGATATCAGAATCAAGATATGGTGATACTGTAAGTCTATTCATGTTAAATCTAAATATATAAACACAATTTCCAACCATCTTAAACAATGAAAGTTTGCTGGACAAGATGGAAGGAAAATCTCAAAAGAATTGATTTTAAGGATAATGCTGGCAGCGTATTTTGTGTAGGATACAAATCTCATGTCCCTGGACGTACGTGATTTGTAAGTAAAATGATCACTCATTCAACTTAGAAGGACTATTGATTATCGTCACCATTTTCATGTTTGAACTATACATCATCTTTCACCTTTATCATGCTATATTTTTCCATCATTATACATATTGTTGATAAAATTGCAAAAAAAATTAATTTTGACTGAATAATTCTGTTGTGAGTTACTGCTTACAAAAGTAAACGAATATACATTAAACCTACAAACATCGACCTATTGCACTTTCTTTCAAGTTCACAAAGCAGTCACCAATGCTCACTGTATATTTTGCAAGATATGAGTAGAGACTTTATTTGCAAAAGATATGAAAACAAAAGTTGGTAAGGCAATGACTGTATGGGAAATCAGTTGAATACTGATGAAGCTAAAAATTTAATTTTTAAAAACCATGGACATTAATAAAACATGAGAAAGATGAAAAGTTTGAAGCATCTAAGTGAAAGGATCAGGAGAGGAATTGGAAGAGAAAAGAATTAAGGAAAAGATTTCGCTTGACATACCTAAAATCAAGTTTCACATTTTAAAAACAGTCAAGAATAGAAATTGAAATACACATTAAACATGTAATCAGAAGCGACATGAAAATAATAATGCAAGGAAAGGTTGATGCAAAATGAGAAAGGTGCATACCATCAAATAACCACAGCCATCAATTACGAGAAATCAGCTGAGAAAGACAGATCATCTTTTTTTCAAGGCCAAAACAGTTGCTAGCATTAAACCAGCGAAGGTGGACAGTAGGATTCAGCACGACACTTTTTTAAAGCAAGTAAATGGAATAATCCAATGATTAAAAGAAAGATGAAGATGAATCACTTGCCAACCCAAAATTTTGCACTTTTCACTTGCTTTTAAAAGAAAACGAAAAAAAACCATGTTTGAGAAAACATACCTTGAGTATTGGGGAGACAGGCATGAGTGCAGTACAGCAGGCACATTGTTGTAGCATGTGTTTGTAGATCCTCTGCTGGGGTGCTTTCACTGTCTTTATAGTAAATAAAAGTAATGTTTATGCAAAGCAGTGTTACTCTAAGTCCAAAATCAATTCTCAGATATCTGACATATGGTTGGCATATATACAGCTTACAAGTACTAATTAAAGAATTTATCTTCTAGAAGAGATAAATTTTTGGACTGCTTAGGGCATCAGAAACACTTTTATTAGCCTGCCTCTGTTAATGCACTTACGCTACAAGAACTGTAACAGCATGCAATTTGAAAACTTATCATGACAACGCAGCATCCTGTTCAATTCTGGGCTCAATCAGAGGAAGTCATAAAGATTTTATATTTCATTAACAATTTTTACAATAAGTGAACACAAAGCTGTCAATAGAAGTAGTCAAGTGTTTTACCAGGCTAAAATAAGAAACAATCTGATTGGTATATATTACATATATATTTAGTTCCAGTGGTCCACTAAAGTGCCTTTTCATCAGGACAAATCTTTCTGTGAAAATTAAATGCAGTTTAGATAACAATGACCCAGCAGTCAATTTAGAAATAAAAAGCAAGTGATCTCAAGAATTTGTTTTACTTCATGTCATGACAGGCTGATAAGCAGTCTCGCTTTCATAAAATTGCCGTTTCTTGTGCGCACATCCAGAAGTTTTGCCTTTTTTTTTTCAAAGAAAATTTTAAAATCTTTACCGAATTGAAAGTTAGTAGAACTGAGGCCATTTTGGCTTTTAATCCAAATCTGAAATCTTATCTTCTCTATTCTTCAGATTATTATTGTAATTTTTTTTTAAACGTGTAGCGGTCTAACAAAATGAGTGGAGTTGTGATTTTGCATGATCGACTTTAAGTGAAAAACATTGTCTAGAGGGGTGAAAATTAATAACTGCTAGATGTGGAAAACTTTCTATAGACATGCAAAAGGCTTTCTGCACATAAAGCATTGAGAATATTTACTTCTTTACTTTAATATTCTGAGTTAATCTCAGTGATGCAAGCCGCAAATCGACCTATTTTGTCAGATCAATATGTTGATTCTAAATTTATTGCTATGTCTAGTTCTATAGGCCTAGATCTAGACCTAGATATGAGCTAGCCTTGATATAGATCTAGTCTAGAGTCTAGAATCTAGATATGCATATTCCTATCTCATCTGTCATACAAGGTCAATAGACAGAATGAGAATGGCTTGCATGGCGGATGCTTGTTCATACATCTTTTCAATTTCAAATAAGTCTAATCTAGTTGTATTTACCTGAATTGCAGTTTTTCTCAATATCGAAACGCTGGAATATGTCCCTCGAATAAGATTCATCTTTAGTTTTGTTTAATTCAAAGTTTGGCCCGGCTCATGCGGAGCACCTGCTGTTACCAAACAAAACAAATGAGTTCTTTCGTAAGAGAGTTACAAAAGTTCTAGTCTACCATCAGAGTACCAGAAATTTTGTACTCTGTTAGTCTAACCCACTGATAGGTGAGTGGTCTAACCTTGTCACTAACTAATCAAAGTGAAAAGGCTTTTTAATAAAACCTAACTGATTATCGGAAGAAGAATTTAAAGTCATTGAAGTGTGTAGAGCTATTTATATTCAAAATGATAATTTTATGATAATTGTATTAAATCCACTAAAAGCAAACAAACAAACAACAGAAACAAACGAAACGCATGAAAAGATAAATTTGGGTAACGCCCACCCGGAAATAGGCCTACTTGAAGTTTCGCTTTCAATAATTCCTACTTTTGACTAGGCCTAAAATGACTAGATTCTAAGATTCTATATCTAGATCCAGATTATCTGGATCAAGATCTATCTTCACAGTTTCTACTATCATGCTATGATTATCGTCTCTGTATGAACAGTCGATCCGCGCCTCTTTATCATAAGCTTCACCAAAGTTACAGCTTGTATGCCATTTTAAGTGGATCAAAGTGAGATTCGATTTCCTAAATTATTCAACTTGATATAGATCTCGATCTAGATCTAGCAAGAAATGGCAAGACTCTATAAATTGAATAATATTTATTCAACATATGGCTCTTCAAAGGCCGGTCATTGAATTAATTGGAATATAGGCAAACCTCCTGAATATTTATGCACACATGAAAACAAAATTTATGAAAGCTAGATTGCCAACTAACTTTTCATACTACAGTATAACCATAATGACGTTGACATGATACAACATTTTTTCTTGATCACTTGCATTTTATTTCAAAATTCAGAGCTGATCAGCTGAATCTCAGCTACCATTATCCATTTCAAAAGTTAATAAAAATCGGTGGTTTTGAATGAAATTGTTTTTAAATTGTAAATAATTGATGGTTAATTTGTAAAAAAAAAGTGTCTACATTTGACTATAATTGCCTTCATTTCATCATTGTTACTAGACTTTATATCCAGAATATAAAATGGGAATGTACCAAAATTTCAAAATGCAGAAAATAATGCAAAAGCATGAAAATACTTTTAAAATCATAATCAGTGCCTGTCACTGATGGCATGTAGTACAAGAATACCTGTTATGGTAATGTAATATGAGAAGAATGTTATGCCTCATAATATTACACAGTATTTCAGCATTTATAGTGTGAACACTTAAACATTTGCAAAGAGAAATCATTTTTTAAAAGTATTTGAGATAATTGCTTTCAAAGTTGGTCGTAGAAGTAAAATTCAAAACCACTTTTAACTACAATTTGAATCTAAAGGGAATTTTCGCTGCACTAAAATGATCAACTTAAAATAATTTTGTTGTGTTCGTATCTTCATCTATTTGTCAAAACTTTTACTTTTGAAAAGAGTTTGAGCAAATACTGTTGTTACCATCTTTTAGCAATTTTAATCCCTTTTATGGAAATCATTTAAAGATGTAATTTGCATGGGAAACTTACAAGGAGTGTATTGAACAATTTAATACTTTTTTCATTTTATTTGGTATTTTCTGCCTAACACATCAAACTTTTGGCCACTTACAAGAAAATTATTTTTGGTTGACCATTAGTTTTTTTCATTGAACTCTACGTTGCTTAGGGTCACCCATGAGCCAACAGGGGAAAGGAAGCATCTCTCTCTTACTGTTTATAGAGGATACCTGATACTTTTGGAAGGAAATGATCACCAGTGCTATGAAGCAAGAGAATGAATTACCTATTTGTTTTTCATATTAGTCTCAAATGCTGGAAAGCTGCAGAGACTAAATTCTTAACTGGACTTAATTTTTCAATTTGCTGTCCTCAGTCAGTAAGCTCCCAAGATTAAATTCATTGACACTTTTTAAAGATTGTTCATTTTTTTAAAAATACCTGCCTCTGTTTTGGCATTAATCCTCATGATCATTGCTTTTTTCCTGGATTGATCTTTAGTCTGACTAGTGTGGCATTTCATCTCTTCTACTTTTGTTCTCTTGCATGTCCTTGTGATTATGTGAAATATGATCTGCAAAGTATTAATCTGTTAAGTTGGCAAATAAGGCAAAAATATATTACATTTAATTTCTCTAGATTTATCTGATGTAGTAACCTTCATGACCCAGCCAGTCAAAACTAAGAATAGCATTGAGGAGTTACACATCCCTGTCCAATTCCTGACTTGACCTTGAATCATTCACATTATTCACCAATTGTTAATATACATAGATGTCAATAACTTTTTGAGGAAATCCATGTTATTCCAAGATCCTCAAAATAGTGATGGTTGTCAATGAAGTTACTCCTCTTAATTTTTAGTCTAGACTCCTGTTTTTAATTCCATTTTCTTTTTCTTTTATCATGATTGCTTATTATGATCAATTGCCTGTATAAAATCCAATGAAACTAATGTCCTAACAGGCGAAGAATTCTATTCTATATTTCTGATGATGTAATCTAAATTTAGATCAAATCCAGGTATAAAAAAAAGCACAGCTGCAATTTTTTAAAACATTGCAGGACAAAGTGGAACAACACTGTATCAGTATTACACGTTTCACCTTTGTTTAAACATCTTAAGTTTCAATTTTTTACCATAGATATACCATATGGTCTTTTTCATATTTGACTTATTTGCCATTGTCATCCATGTGTAGGCCTAGGAAGTGTGCTAGGTTGTCATCAGCCAGGACACCACCATAAGTGCTGGTATGGACAACGAAGAAGATCCACAGCACTCACAGGGTCCAGCTCCTGCTCCTCTGGACTTGGGTCGACTTGAAGTGGAGGCCAAGCAGGCCGCAGCAAAGCTTGTGGCAAGTCTATTGCAGGTTAGGTACAACAACAACGAGAAATTTATTGAGCTAAGATTGCTTACATAAGTTAAGTCCATTTTCATTATTTTTTTTTTCTTTTTAATCTGAATTGCTTCAACATAAATTGTATGAATGTCTGAGGACAGGCCCAGCAATTGCTTTATGGTGTTTTTTGTTTTGTTTTATTATATACTGCATGCAGTAGGCCTGTTATTCCTGGTTCTCTCCCATTCCATTTCCCCCAGCAATGTTGTGAGATTTTAATTTTGTGATTTTTTGCACCCTAACATAGTTATTTCATGATAATTTCTTCATAACATGGTGTCAAACAATGGTCAGAGCTTTAAATGCAAACATAGCGGTTTTATTCAGGTATATCACACGAAAAAAATGCGCACCTTATTAATTCTGATTTTTTAAAAAATTCTCACTTCTTCCCTAGTTTTCAAAGAAAAAAATAGGGTTCTCATTGTTGAAAGGGTTGGCCCTTAATATTATGTAAATGGTTATAAAAGAAGTCTGCTTTCCAAGTTTAAGGATTTAAATATATGTTTTCAAAGACCAGGATGGCCTTAATTACCATGGCAACCACTTGATAATTTTTTATTCCACCACTGACAAATCTTGAACACAAGGATCATTTGCATACTTTGAAAATTCTGGAAATGAAACTATAACTGATATATATCTTTTTTCCTCAATATTTTTTTTCCACCACTGACATATCTTCTTTGTAAGGATCATTTGCATGCTTTCAAAATTGTAGAATGATTCTTTTAGCTGCTGCTCCACTTCATAATATATGAAGTTTTATGCAGATATATTTTTTTTTTCTTTCTCTTTTCAGAGACCAGATCAACTAGATAAGGTTGATCAGTATAAAAGGAGAGTTGCTCGCAAGAAGGTACACTTAAATCTTTTTAAAAGTCAACACAGTACTTAAGCTTCTGCTGCAATTTAAAACATTATGGGTTCTCTGAGTTTCTTACTCTCAAGCAAGTGATGCAATGCTCACTAAAGCTTTATAAATTTGATATTCTTAAATGGTTTTGTCAGTGCTGGGGAATTTGTGCTTCAGTGTTAAGCTAAGGGTTTTCCTTTGCAAAAAAAAGTTCAGAATAGAGATTCCTTTGCCGTAGATGCACTTGAATGAAAGTTGAAATTATAAAATTTCTTCAACCATGTTATAGAAAATATTTGTTGTATGTAATGTACAAACAGTTGACAAAATCTACCATGAAAAATATTAATTTTTTTTCCCAGGCCTCAGTAGAAGCCATGTTGAAAACAGCAGTTCAGTCACAGCTGGATGGTGTGAGAACTGGTCTAAACCAGTTACAAAGTGCTCTACAGGATGTCTATCAAATGAAGCAAAGGTAGTAGGGGAGAATTTGGTATGTCATTTATTTTATATGATTACAATCCCTTCAGCTATACAATATGTAAGTTGATATTCACAGTTATGTAATTAAAATATGGTTTTATTATAGAGAGAGCAATTATTTGTATGAGGATATTTTTTCATTTTTTTGTATGGTTGTTATGATTTTACGTGCTGGATAGGCTTTCCTGAAGAAAGTATAACATATAACATGTATTATGTGTATTTATTTTGTTTGTAGTTAATATGTTAGCAAGTGTTTTCCTCTCTTTACTTGCTTTCCTTTTTTTTTTCTTTCTGCACAGATAGAAAGATATTTGAGTTTCTTGGTTGAATTGTATTTATGCATATTTTTTAAAACACTATAAATATCCTTTTTTCCTTCATATCTTTGGAATTAACTAAGCCAGGCTTAAATCCTTATTGGTACCATTATAATCAAATGCGTAAAAACAAAAGTTAATTTTTTTTTTTTTAAGTTTTTGAAACACTAATGCTTTCATGCTTACATGGGAGATCACATACATCTCATATGCCAATTTAAGTCATCTGAGAAAACTATCACCTAGAACCACATTTGTAAATAGTTCATGACTGCATTGAATATTTTTGTTTGCTTTTTTTTTTTAAAACCAGTTTGGATGAGATTGAAGAGAATTATAGGATAATCGAACCACTGCACAAAAGTCTGCAAGGTTTGAAAGATGAAAATCACAAGTTCTGTCAGGTATGATTTGTCTTAAACCAGACCATGCAAGATAAGAGTTGTTTGTTGGAATTGAATGACGACTTAGAGCAAAAGGCAGATCATTCAGCTTTTTGCCTCTTTATTTTGGCCATTTCAAAGGTTTCCATCCCTCCACAGAGGTTAAAGCTGTTTTTGTGAAATTTTTATCTTTAAAGCAAAGATTAAAAAGTATTTTGCTGTAGTTCTTTTTTTACAACCAAATTTTCCTATAAATGTGTTGTCTTTATCATGTGATACATTTTGACTCATTGCTTGATGAGTGAATATCCATCATTCACAAGATTTTTGGAAGACCACAAAAAGCGTTATTATCAAGAGCATACAAAAGAAAACTCCATGTGAAAACAATGTGGTTACACATAATAATGAATGTATAGTATATTAAACAAGAGCCAGAACGATAGTTTTAGGACAAGTTTGTTTGTTGTAGAACATCTATTAAATACATCAGCTCTATCCAAATAGATCTATTGCTAGTATCGTTTTTGTTCAACAACAGTTAAGGTAGTGTGTATGCCAAGATTGATTGGTTTACTTTAGCTGGTAATGTTGAGCTATTGGATGAGAGAACCCATGATCGGTTTTTTTCTTTGGATGATTTACATTCATTAGTTTATAGGCATGATTTTGACGATCTCCAGTCAGTGTGCAGGCTTCACAAAAGAAAAGAAATTAGAATGGTTTTGTTGAGAATATGCAAAAAAAAGGCTTCACTTTTTTATTCTCACCTTTGCTATTAAATTATGTCTTTTTTCAAAGCATGTTTAAATGTACAGTTTTATGATCCCTTTAATTATCATAGTGATGGATTGGTTTTTGTTTTGAAAGGATGAATCCAGATCAATATAGATTGGTGTTTAAAAGCTGTGAAAGTGTGATGCCGTATGGCGTTGTTTTTGTGTGGAATGACTAGTCTTATATCAACATATGACTTCAAATGCCACAGATTTTTTTTTTTTTCGTCATAGAAAATCTCATATTAAAGAGAGCACATTCTTTGCAATAAAAAGTTGGCCTGAACTAAAATAAAGTTTGATAGCTTGAGGAAGGAGACCATAAGCATACTGGGCATAAGTTCCAGCACATACATGTACATTCATTCTGACTGCTTTCATGGATTTCAGTTTTTAATAATATGAGCCATGATATTGTCTCTCATTTATTTTTATTGCTGTGCATTTAAGGACATTAATAGTACAATGGACTGTGAACCAGTACTTAAATCTGCAGTCACTTTTCTGTATGGTAGGAATTAAAAAAAAAAAATAGTTCAAAGATGTTTATTTTTTTGTTTTCTGTATTAAGGATTACATGCCTTCAAAGGCCTGCGCTTACTTACTTATTGAGTCCATTACTTAAAGTAAAACTTTTAATGTGCTTTTATCTCAGCTTATTATCTTTGTTGCTGTTGTTATCGTTGTTGTGCAAATGCAAGAAACTGATAACCTGTCCTCTAATGACTGTGTCTCATTCAGCTGGCTGCTGCACAAGAAAATCTCAAGCACATTTTCACCGTACCTGAGACAGTGGTTAAAACAAGGGAGCTCATCATGGAGGGGAAGTTACTGCAAGCACATAAATTGTAGGTTGTCACATATTTTTTTAGTTATAACAGCCTAAATTTTTTTTTATATCTTTATAATTTTCAAATTACCTACACCATTATGTATAAAACAGAAGGGTATCTTGATGATATTAAAAGTCGACATTTCTGTTCTTGTGTAAAAAAATTTTATTCCAAGAAAGCATCAAAGTCTAATCTAATCTTAAAGGTTTTTTTTTTTCAAAACACTCCCAGTGAAACAATTTGTGCAGTTTTTTTTTTCCCCAATGCTGTAATCCAGTTTGACTGATCTGGAGATGTCCCGAGATGATCTTTTGCTGGCGCTCCATAAGCAGCCCAACCAGAGCCCAACAGACAAAAACGTGAGTCTCAGGCACACTAGCATTGCTCTTGAGCAAGTAAAATCCTTTGAAAGTGTCTTAAGGTCATTAGCATCATAATAATAAGAAGCTAATATTGAGAGATCATCTGTCAAAACCACAAGAAATAGAGTCAACTGAAATTTCAAGGATAAATTTGCCAACACAAGGTTTTAGAACATCTACCAGTCACTGGAAAGATTGAAAGCAAATTTGGGAGAGGTAGACTAAGAATAAATAAAATTGAAACTCATAGGTAATAGGGAAGGGTAGTGAGGGTAACTGAGAGCAAGTCTGAGAGAAAGACCATGATTGCCAATTTATGTTCCACAGAGGACACCTGAAGAGGAAAGAAGGAGCTTAATATAAAAAACTGACTGTCAGCTTTAAATTGTTATGAGAAATAAAGACAAGGCTATGAGTCAATATTATTTTTTGCCAGTAGTTTCTTTAAAAACCAATAAAGAAAAGCATATAGTAAAATACGGCCGTTTTGATTTGCCACCAAGCTAGCAATTGTTCTTATTTGTTTTTGTCACAATGTTTACATCCATTGCCCCATGCATCTTTAGATCCTTGAATTTCTGTATTTTGGAGAATGCTGTGCTTGTGCATTTTCCATATTTCCTTAGAAAAAGTCATGATTAAAATTTCTTTATACATAGTTGTTGAAATAAAAAATCACTTTCTTTTATGTGTGGCAGGTGCAGTTATAAAATGTGTATCTTCTCATATAAAATCCATTATTTTAAGGCAGGTTAGGCAAAAACGTTGTATCCTTTTTTTTTTATTTTTGCAATGGAAGTCCTTAAAAATCATAATGAGAAAATCAAGTTAGCATATAGCTAAAACTTGTCAAATATTCATTTGAAAAATAAAGGACTTTGTAGCTTACCACAGTTTGTTTTATTCAGTGGCTCAGAAAATGGAGACAAAGTTTCTGTATAACCTATGCGGTAGAAAAGTACAATAAGCAATGGGTATCTGAAAAGGCAATGGCTCATTTGTATCACAAACGTATGTGAAAGAAGGTAAAATTAAATTGAGGAAGTAAAAATGTTTTTAAAAAAATGATTCTGCTATGGATTCATTTAAAGTAGTCCATTGTATCTTTCATATATCAATGTGGCTATCAGGCACTTTATTTCCCTCCTTTCTATATATGATAAGTTCAAATCAGCGTAGTGATTTTTGTTTAAACTCCGATCTTTTTGACATCATGTTTTCTTCTATTCTAGACTTTAAGTCACTACTTTTCTGAGGTGCAAGACCTGACCAAAGATTTAGGCAAGCAGCTTTGGGTCATCATTCAGCGCACTCTCATGTCTGTGAGAAGAGAGCCCAATCTGATCTGCACTGCTCTGCGCATCATTGAGAGAGAGGAAAGGTTGGTTCTGATGTTACTTTGCTAATTTTGCATTGTCGCAAATATTTTTTGTAACATCAGTTCCAAACTGATGAAAATTGAATTTGCTGATCTTTTTTTGCAACTTCAATGAAACTGTTTAATCTGTTTTAGAAAGAAATCAAAATGATGATTTATTTCTTAACTCTTCTGAATCAAGAGAATTTAGGTTTGAATGTCTTAAATAATTGCATTGGAAATCAAATCTGGAAATCTTTTTTTTTGCTTTTATTAGTCTAATCCATTTCCCTTTTTATGTTTAACTTCATGTGGGATACAATTAACTTTGTTTTAATTTTGAAACTTCTATTATTAATTTGTTTTTATTCTACATCTAAAGACCTTTTTTATATGTGACATAGGTTGCTTCATTCTAACACCAAAAATATTTTTAACTCATAGGATGGATGCAGCCTGGACAAGGAAATATGAACAGACTGGTTTTATGCCACCTGGAAGACCCAAGCGATGGCGAGATAAATGTTTTGAAGTTTTACAGACTTCTATTGCTGCAAGGTAGTTATTTGTATGTAACTGAGGACCTCAGAAATGTGTTAACTTAATTTTAGAAAATTCCTGGAGTATGAAATTTTCAGGATGAGTAGCTCATTGTGGACTAAAAAACTAAGGTCAATATTTTTACTAACAAAGAAAAATGGAGCTGGCTGTATGTCTTTTTGCAATCTAGCTTTTTAATACACCATTTTACCCAGTTTTTCATTTCACAAATGTACCAAGGACAAGATTAGAACATTGATAAAAGCTCTTGTACATAAAAAACATAGTTTGATTGGTGTAAAAAAACATGGGCAGAACAAATGAAAAGAGACTCTAATTATAAAACATTTTTCTTTCCTTGACATTATTGTGTTAACATCCAAACTTGAGGACAGTTGGTCAAAAATATATTATGATACAGCAATTTCTTTAAGATGCACTTAATTTTGTGCAAGGATTAGAGAAACCACTATAGTTAGCATCAAATGCTAAAGAAAAAAGAATGTAAAATTTCAAATGTGACTACAAGTTCTTTAAAAACAAGCTGTGATTAAGGTTTTGTTTTTTTATCACAAGCTTTGTGGGTATTTTGTTCCATCCCATTGTGGAATGGTTTATCGAGCGTATACAATATATGTATTTAAAAAAACCAAGTCAGATGCAATAGTTTCTATTCTTTATATTCTCACACTTGTCAGAGTTTTTGCATAAGAGTCAGAGTAAATTAATAAGAGACAATTAAATGGTGACATATAGAACGTGTTAGCAGTAGTAACTAATGAAAAGAGTCGAAGTAAAGCATAAGTAATTAAAAAATATAATAATTCAATATGCAATGAATGGTCTTGCTTTTTCGGTTCTTTCAAAAAAGGAAGCATCAAATATGAAATCAACTTTTATAGAATAGTAGGAAGCTTTGATTTCACAAAATTTGGTACAGTAACCTTGTAAGGTGTCCGAGAATAATGTTAGCTCATTGACGTTATGTCATATGTAAGTTTATTGATGTTTTGTTACAATTTTGCTATTGTTTTTTGTCAGGATTGAGGGCAGTCAGCTTGAGACCCGAGACCAAAACAAAATGTGGTTAGTGAGACATTTGGAGATAACACGTCAACTCATGATCGATGATCTCAAAGTTGTCAAGGTAAAGGTTGATTCATCTACACCTTTCTCCTGCTAACAAAAAGGTTGTAGGTGAATAGATGAATAGCTAATTCTGTTGTATTGAGGAAGAGGTATGATTTGTAAAAAGGCATGACATCTGTTATGTTTCATAAAGAAAGAAATAAGAAACTGAGAAAAAATCTCCAGATCCAAATGCAAGTGGAACTTCAAGATAGAATTTAAATTTTCTTCTGGTTTGGATAAACTGAAACGCAAAGGAAGAGATTAAAAGAGAAAGAAATAGAAGCAGAGGAAAGAGCTAATTATTTGTTAGAGCAATGAGCTATCTATTTGAAGTTTTGTTGTTTTGTGAGGTTTTTTTTAAATACCAGGCAATCTGTGTCATCTTATATCCAGACACTACTGCCCCCAGTGTTCCCACCGGAGTATGATGTTGTGAAGCGCTACACAAAGATGTATCATCGAGCTCTAGCAGCACATGTGAGTTTCTCATTGTGATGATGCTTAACATTGTCAAACTCTTAATCACGTTTACATTTTGCATTTCTTTCAAGAAATTTAGCTTTAATATACCCCTTCTTTACTACTGCTTTATGATAATGGCATAAGTTGGACTTATGCTAAAATGCAATCGCAGCATCCCTGCAGTCCTGAGCTTTAGAGATGAGTTTGCAAAAAAAAGTGTGAACACTTTTTTATTTGTATATATAAAGCAATCAAAGTTTCATTCTGACATAGGTGAAGATAGTAAATTGTAAACATAGAGAAAAGATTATTATTAATTATTATCACAATGATTTATGAGCTCCATTTTACTTTAGCAAAGACTACATTTATACTTTTGAGATCCCAGAAAAATTCTCAATGTGCTTGAGTTTAACTTATGTTCGATGTATGTATTCCTGGGTTGTTTTTTTTTTTAACTTTGGGAAAAATGTTTGTACCAAAAATCATGTTGAAGTATAAATAAATGATAAATGAATGATCAAACTGCAAGTAACACTGAAAAACAATGTTCAATCATTTTTCAATAGAGTTGAATCCAGTGCCCCCCACCCCCCAAATTTTAGTGTTTAGAAGCAATCGGAATACTCTGATATAAATATCTCTCCTAAAAAATGGGGTCATCACCTTTAAACTCCTTTTTTTTTTTAACTTAACAAGGCCTACTGTCTCAAAAACTTATTTATGATTCTGTAATATTAAGCTGCAAAGTGTAGCCAGGTATAGCAAGATTGGGCCATTTTTG
>BLXT01002239.1:194081-210986 GCA_019648995.1 Plakobranchus ocellatus | reverse complement strand
AGTAGTAGTAGTAGTAGTAGTAGTAGTAGTAGTAGTAGTAGTAGTAGTAGTAGTAGTAGTAGTAGTAGTAGTAGTTGTGGTGTTCTTGCTGCGCAAAATAGAATAAGCACGTGGTGTTATGCATCTATGCAATATTAGCAGCCACAGCAGTGTGTAATGCTAAAAAATGTTTAAGGCTTTCAAAAGTCAATCCGGAAGTAAAATATAGCAGACCGAGAAGCAGTCTTGGAATATTCTTTCATAATTTATTACAGTACACCTTAAAAGGTCGTATTTTTTTACATGCTTTGCTCATGAGATAATCACTATTGTGGCAAATTACTTTAATTTTAAGTTGGTCTCTTTTTCAAGTTTTTCATTGGGGGCGTGGGTGGTACAGTGGCTAGTGAGTCCGCCCTGAAATCTGCAGGGACCCTTCTGTCGCGGGTTCAAGCCTCGCCACCGGCGCCCTGGCCTGGCGGAGGGTCTGAAAGCCCGAGATCACCTTGTTGTGGACTGGCTATATACAAAAATCAATAAAAAAAAATCAAGTTTTCATTGAGATTTTTTCTCGTATATATTATCAACTGGTCGATCAAGATATCAACCTGTGTCTACTTTCTTCTTCCTTCTCTCACAATCTCATTTAAGCCAATTCTCTGAAAATTGTGAGCTTATCTTTAATTACATGTAATGCTATTTACCCAACAAGGCACATATACTGTGTTTCGCTTTCAATGAACTCCATACAATTGTTTAAAAAAAAATTAAAATCAACTGTTACACGAACATGTATTCTTCTTGTCTCACTTATTTTTGTGCGATCATTCTCATTATTACAGCAGATAGCTGTAAAAAATTTTACGATGCTTATCTACACAAGACAGATAAGAATGCAAGAATTGAGCTCTTTTTACGGCAAGTGAGTAACAAAAACTTTTACGTGTTTATTTGCAAATATATGAACGAGGTAATCTTAAAGGTGACTGAGTTAATAAGATAAAGTTATCATGCCTCTGCGTCATACATTCTTCCAGCCAATTAAAAAAAAAACTACTAGAGAATCTACTGTCTATAGCCGTGTCGGTTTGTTCATAAAGTCCACTGACTTAATTAATCATATTAATGTCTACAAAATACGTACTGCTCAAAAGATTGTTTGCAGTCTCGGTAACAGCATTTTTTGAAATATTATTGACAATACTGACCTAGATTCTTGGTAGTGAGCCAATCTCATATAACCAACTTTAAGGAGGAGGACCAGTGCTCGTAAAACACATAGTAGCACAGTGAAATAAGGTTTGCCAGGTGACTACAATTTCTGTTGCCTCAGCCTCAGGATGACTACTCTAAATTTAATCTATTTCACTTTACACTACAAATTCACTTGTATTTTTCAAAGTTACTAAAGTCAATCTACACCATTCTCTGGCATGGTTCAATTTTTTAATAATTTAAGCCTTTAGGAAAATTCAAATCCACATTGTAGACGAACACGCATATGGGCCAACTTGTGGATTTGCACATGCCAAAGACATTAATATTTTTTTCTTGCATTGCACATAAATGTGGAGATCCTTGTTCCATGGCACACAGAATGTAACTAAACGATCAATTTTACTGTCTGAAACAATGTCTCTCACCAAAAACAAGAGGCTTATGGGTTTTTTTTTTTAAAGTGAATTTTGCAATAACAATAAGGTTTGAGATTTGAAGTCTAATACAAACTTCTAAAATCACAGTCCTTATTCGCCAAATTCTATCTTTGAAACTCTCTGTCTCTTCTTTCTCTCCCCCCTCAAATCTCTGCTACATTCTTACAAAAATAACTTTACATATAATGCACATAAAATAGGAATGAAGAAGATGAAACTAATTGTTTGATAAACACGCCAATATTTATTGCTATAGCCATAACAAAAGCAAACGAACAGAAAACAAATGACCCTGCTTACTGCTACAACTAAAAAAAACACCTGTGGAAATAATGATACAAGTAATGTATTACTACATGTACTATAGTGATAATAAATGTTAAAACTAATGATAATAGTAGCATCAAATTCACTTTTTAATGTTAAAATAGAAAAAAAAAATCCGAACAAACAAGCAAACAAAAATGATGTTAAAAATAATGCGTAGTTATGATGTCATTTGTTTAAAACATATTGAAAGACACAAGCTGCTTTTTCTATTATCACCCTCTTTGAATGAATGAATGCTGGATTCAATGTGGAAGTGAAAAACATAAAACAATGGTGTATTGCTTAAAACACGTATGAATTACGAGCTTTCCTCAGATCCTAAACAGCGACGTTTACACAAAAATTGTAATGTTATTTGGCTGCTGATGATGGAAGCTCTGCAATAATGATTTTCTTTTTAATTAAAATGGTCTCAATACATGAAAGATATTTCACATTTATTATTGGGGCAAATGCACTGAAAAAAAAATCACTACCTGTATATTGATTAAAGCTTTGTCTGGCCATTTTACACTTTTATGTAAAATATTGTTTACTTTGTTTTGTTTTTATACTTTGGTAATTTTGACATTGTTTTAAATAATCTTTCAATATTTGTATCGTCAAAACAAGTTGGGGTACAGATGAACTTGTAATATCTTTTCCTACTTGTTTTAACTAGAAATATTTGTACTCCTTCTGACACTTTTTTTTTCTTTTTGCATTTCTTTTTAATTGTCAAAAACTAACACCCAAAAAAATATGTTTTTACTGCGTATGCCTTATTTCCACACAATACATTTAAACAAAGTAAAAAGGACCTAAATCATTAACCGCTACATCATAGGTCTCTGGCGAGCACAATTTCTTATGATAGTAGCTAAACAGATGCGCTATAATGTCCAACTCTAGCCACTCAATTCATTGACATTTTTGTAGTTCTGAAACCAAATATCGTTTTTTAAGGAACTGAAATGCTTTTACGGTAAATGCATTACAAAATCGGTGTAAAGAATTCAACGATTAAGCCATTTCTTTTTTCAAATGTCAATCAACAAAAACATTTATTAAACTTGCAACATATTGCAGCACAGCAAATAATGTCACATTTTAGAGAAAAAAAAAGGAGGCCAAAAAAAGACAGAATCGTTTCAATGTAAAATGTGAAAAATATCACAACAAATCAGATGAGCTGATCCAATGACATGGGAATGGAAAAAAGAGCTAGTAAGAAAGCACTGAATGAAAGTGATTTATTTACATCATCATGGATCACTAATAGTCCGTTCATACAAAACATACACATGACAGCTATTTTTGTTCTGTTTTCTATTTTTAAAAAACAGATTTTAATCTGCCAACCTGTCTACATGGTATGGCCATTTTTTTCATTTCAAAATTTTATTTCCTAACTGAACGAAACTGGCCAAAAAAACAACAAAAAAATGCAATCTTTTTTTTATGAAGCATAAATGTCTAAGATATAATATATATTTTATGTCATCAAAATGACCATCATTAGCAAGCTGGGAGGACATAATGCAAAGCTGGAAAAAAATATGAGCAGGTGGGCATTTGAGTACTTATCTGATTATAAAAAAAAAAAAAAGAATTTGGCAGTTAAGACAATTGCACACTTTGAATCATCAAGTTCTTTTTTTTTTTTCTTATATTGCACTCAATGCTTACTTATGCTGCTGAGTTATAATGACACCGGATCAAGCATTTAAGAGCTACAAAACATAAGATTTAGATGGCCTCAAAGTTCCATAAAAGTTTTTCCCAAACGGAAATAGAAATCTTTGCTCTGCCTGCATTGCAGTAAATTAATTGGGATAATTAATCCAAAACAAAAAGCAAGGGGCAGAAGCTCATAAAACTAGTTCCAAAGTAGAGCTTGGAGATGTACACACAGAGACTATGGATTAGCAAAGAAAGGCAAAACTGATGTTGAAAACTACACCAGAAATATGAAGAGAGAGATAAAGTGAGTTTTTTGTGCTGTTTTTTTTTTTTCTTTTCCTTACGCAAGATAAAAGTATTTAAACTTCTGAAAAAAATCGACTGGCCAGTAAAAGACCAAAACAGCATCCAACTGTCACAGATAAAAAGTGAGATGAAGACACCCATTAAGAGTAAGACATTTACATCAAACATCACAGCACAGATTACTTCTGTATTGAAAGAACACAATAGTAAATCCCTATCTTAAACATTGCTGGAACTGACGATACAAATAGAAAACCGCTGCAATTCTTTACTCTGAGACCCAAAGTGGTTTCATTAGGATCACAATGTCATTCCATGAATGTATTTCAAATAAAAGGCGACGCAAAACACCATATATACAAACTGAAAAAACAACCACAACAAATAATAATTAATTATATACATAGTGATATCTGCAAAAATATGGCCCACAAAAGGTAAGTAAGAAGTAATATATATTATGACATTTATGGCCCACAAACGTTACAAAGTGATACAAGTATTATGACAGAAGTTACTTGCAATATTTTAAAATAAAACTTAGTAAAATTCTAGAGTAAGTATTTGTAAGTAGCCAATAAGAATATCTATTAATAAAAAAAAGGAAGCAGAAAATTAAGTGGAAATGGAAGTAAACACATCATGTTATTTAGTCTACCAAACTATTGTATACCCAAACAAAGCAGAATTATTACTTCAAATACTGACCAAGTTCACACTTACAGAAAGAACAAACAAACACAAAAACATTTAAATGAGAAGGGACATTTCTAGGCATTGTTTGTAGTCATACACATCATTACCTATGTATTTCATACAAATGGTGTGAGAAATAAATCTTTGTAAGGGACATTTAAGCTGAATAATTACACACACCACTGAAAATGCTCCCTCTTCTCCTCTTCTTCCCAATTTGAAATTAAATGAAAAAAAATATATATACATACATATTTTATATATATATATATATATATATATATATATATATATATATATATATATATTCATCATAATTATATTTTATAACTGAAAAAAGCAGATTTCTTTTTTTCTCTTCAGGCTATTTTACTTTAAAATCAGCAAATTAATTTTCCTTGGCAATTTTAAAGGCACTCGGTTCTCAAAAGGCAATTTATCAAATGTTCTGTTTGATTTTAAACTGTGATATAATTTCTAATTAGGCACTGAAATACGAAAAGATAAGAATTGTTTAAACAAGTACTTAATTTTATTAAAAAAAAATTAAAAAAAAAAAAAAAAAAAGAAAAAAAGAAAAAGAAAACTCCGCTTTTGAAATTAAATATAAAAAGCATTCTTTAATTTTATTGTATAGAATCCAACCATTATACTCATTTTTTTTTTCAGAAATGTGGGGAAAAAATTGAAGCATGTATAACTACATACAGAGAGCTTAACTTTTTTTTTTTTTAAGTATTTAATGCACATATATATCAGAACAGTTATTATATGACCACATACAACCTTCCCCACAATTGTTCCATGCAAGACTCATTTTACAATTTTAAGTAGAATTTGACCACAGAAAGAAAAAAAAATGATATACATATATATGATTTGAAAATTGTTGTTTTCCTCCTATTCATGGAATCAATGTCCAGTCTACAGGACTCGAGATCAAAGTAACAACGCCTGTGTGGAATAAGGCACAGTTAGCCTGGAAACAACATGGGTAACCAAAGGGAATGCTGATATATTGTAGATGACTTAAACACATAACTAAGATGTTAAAAGTTTAAAAAGTAAATTGTTCCCATTTTTTTTTTTTCTTTCTTCTGACAAGAATGAGACAATAGGCACATTTATAAATATACAGTGTGTAGAAATATAATCATTTTTAAAAGTACCTCTTAAATGCATTTTTATTAAGCACTGGGTTGGGATGCATGTGCTGCTATAGCTGAATAAAGTGTAAAACATGTCTTGAGTCCAGGCCTAATGGGTTGGATGTCCCGTATAACATGGAAAGGAAGCGTGTAAATTAAATGCATTTATTTATTTATTGTCAAATGTGAAGCACTCAGGGCGCTTTATTTGAGCGGATCAGCTATATGCAAAGATTTAATATTTTTTTTTATGCAACGTACTTCTGACAAAAATAATTTTCAAGAATTTTTTTTTTTTTGCCTCCTTTAAACTATTTTTTTTCAAAATGTAGAAATGCATATATATCTAAGCTCAGAATCAATTTGGTTATATCCAATTTTTAACATTGCAAAGCTCACAGCAAGAAGTTTCAGGCTGTTTCAATGATTTAAAAACATTCAAACTTAATTTGGACTGATCTCAAGACGTGTGTCACAGATTTATCGCTATAGAGACCATATCTCATTTGGCAAAGGCAGTATGTCGTCAAGACTTTCAGAGAAAATGCTTAGGCGAAAGGCAACATTATTGACAAGGAAGTCAGGAAAACATTGAATAATTTAATACCTAAAACTGAAAAGGAGGGAAAAAAACTGAAGCGGCATATAAAAAGTGAGCAATATTTAATTTTCCCTTTTTGAAAAATCCTTTCTAAAAGTCCTCAAAAAAAAAAAAAAAAAAAAAAAGGTTTAAAAGTAAAGCAAACTAAGGTTCAAAACAATCAATTGTCAAATTAAATCAGGAGGGCTTGAGACAGGATTACACTAGTAATCGTATTTAAACTCATAATACATCTTGTATGCAGTTATAAAAAATTTTGGCTGCTTGAGTAAATATTTTTCAAAATCATTATACAACTTGAATTGTACTGTACCATATACAGTGCAAACCCGATATGTCAACATAAGAAGCACTATTGATATATTGGTAAAAGAGAGAGTCAATATACCAAAACAATAGACAAGAAAGATAAGAAAGAGGGTGAAAAATGTCTCTTGTTTAAATTTTACCTGCATCACTTTTTTAACCCCACTACTATGTTTAAATAGGTAAACATTCTCAAGAGGAATGTTTTCCTCCTAGAGTTGAGAAGAGTGATGTCAAGGATGCTTAGGAAAAAATAGCTTCATGAAAACCAATTTTTAGAGAGCATAATTAAATATACAAGACTGTCCATAACTGACTTAAAAAGTCAATCACTCAATAAAACAGAATTGCTGAGCAAAGCAAGTCAATATGAGCCTAATCTTTTTTTTACTGCCAAATTAGTAGTAAAGAGATAAAACTTACTATACATATTGACACAAGCAGAATATCATTACGGGCGGTTCTGATATAAGTGGAGTGCACTGCATATAGAAGTTAAAAAACTGTGCTATTTATATTTGATTTCCTGCATGAAAATACAACCAAAGAGAGAATTTTGCACACAGTTAAAAACAGCAAGAACTGTAATTAAGTACTCTACTTCAAACTGGCTATATATAAGACTAAGTAGTGTTACAAAAGACTCAAATATAAGACCAATGACAGCATTATAAAAATAACATTGTAATTTAGAGGGAAATGCGATCGCCTGGCTAAAAATTTTAATACAGCCCCAACCAGGATAAGTACAAGGAATTTTCAGAAACATATAAAAATTAAGTTGTGGTTTGAATTAGCTACTCAGATGAAGCTTACAGTTAAAATGTTGCTTAAGTTAGCTACTCAGCTGAACCTTACAGTTTAAACGTTGCAAAAGTTGCCCATTCAGCTGAAAAGGAAACATTTTTCCCTCTCATGTCTCATTAACCAACAGATTTAAAATGTGAACTCTTTTTACCAGACTTTCTACCTTATGTTTGCATTTTTTTTCCTCACTTTACCTATAGCATAAATTCAAAATTCTGTTGGATTGAATTATCTTCACAGGCAATGAATGGATATATGCTTACAAGAGCAAGACAATTTTTGGGCAAAAATATAAAACACTTGATTGTGGTTTTTAAATGAAATATACACATATTCATGTATTCATATTAAAAAAATCATAAAAAATACTTTGGAAACTAATACTACTACAAATTTTCTCCAAAATCATGAATACCCTCCATGTGTCCTTCCAAAGTCCTAGCAAAAGGGACACCTTTACCATCATAAGGATGAAAAAAAAAATGAGCTGCTGTCAATATCAAAATAAGGGGAAAATTTTTTTTACATCAAACCCACTTTCACCGAATTGTCTCCTGTAGGATTTTCAGGGACTGTGGAGAGTAGTAAAATTATCTTTGAAAGAAAGAAAAAAAAAAAAAGGACCCGGTTGTATATGACTTAGCGATTTAAGTAGGAACTGCAATAAAATTACAAGTCTTTTTTTTTCTTAAAATGCACAAAAAAAGTGCAAATCTGTTTGTAACCTCTCATAACTAAAATTGAACCCATTTAAATTAACGAATTTTTGAAAAAAGTAACTTTAAAGAAAACAAAACATTTTAACTATGTGCTCAAATCTTAAAAAAAAAACAAGAACAACCCCCCCCCCCTCATTTCTGAGCTCCATGAGAAATCTGGAGAGATCTTGGAAAAAATGTATCAGGCTAAACAAACCATGAGACCCTCCTTTTCTTACAGAGTGTGATAGTTCTGATCCTTACGAGCCTTGTAGAACTTCAAGCCAAAGAAAACGATGGCTACAATGCCCAGGCTGAGAATGATGCCTCCCACGAAGGAAGCTCCATCGAAGCTTTGTCCCGAGCTGCCTCCGCCCCCAGCTGTGGTGGTTGTGGGTGTTGTGGTGCTGCCGTTGGTTGTTGTTGGAGTTGTTACTGTTGTAGGTTCAACTATACCTGATCACAAAAGATCGAAAGTCAATGACAGGTGAATTTGATGCAACCCCTATTAGTTTCAGATGAACCATGGAAAACTATTACTGCACACAAATTAATTTTTCAAGATTGAAAAAGTTTATGGAAATTATAATTATTAGTTTAGGAATAATTAATACAACCAGTTTAAACTTCTAGCTTAAAAAAGATACTTCAATGGCAACATAGCAACTGAAAGAATAGTTTATGCCATCAGATATTATATCTGGTACTAAGAGTATGGGGTTATCATACTTTATATTTCAAATATTAAAAGTTAAATTATGTTCTCACATTTATTCTCTCAATCTCGACTAAAAAAGAAGAGCTGTACAAGTAAATTGAATGGTCTCTACTTGGATAGCAAATTTCAACGACGATTAATGATTTAAAATGCTCAAAATTCACTCAAATTAGTATAAAAATAAATCATATAAAAACAAAAGTTGTCAAATTAAAAAAAAAGAAGACTTGTGTCTCACAAGTATCGGTCTCTCCAGCAGCACAATCAGCTTTGCAGATTCCATCAGCACCTAAAATGAAAAAAAATACCACACATTGAATTCCACATAAAGACATTCGTAAAACCTGCTTCAAAATGGTGATCACAGGTGCTGAGTATTGAAGGGGTTACAGCTGAGTAAATGCTTAATCTCTATTGACATTTTTCATGATTTTTTTTTTTTTTTTGTTTGCCCTTCACAATGCTGAATGCTCAGAGCTCAAATTTGGGTGCTTTATAATTGCATTGATCTGTGATATATGATAATAGACCTAGCACAGCCATATTTCAAATTAGAATTTGATAAAAAAGAAAATATTGCAACCTCATCTACCAAATTGAAGCACAATTAAAATCATGAAATTTCAATCAAATTTTTGGACTTTTGTTTCTTTATTTTTGTTTTTCACCAAACAAAACAGCTGTCGTAATGTCCTCAGTTTATTAGAGAACACAAGGATAACACTGAGCAAGAGGGGATACAAATAATAATAATAGCTTTGCTTTTATTCCCACAGTGTGGGCTGTTCTAAAGTGGTCCACACTAGCTTTAGCAAGATGCAATCTTGCCAAGTTTTCTCCTAAAGATTATAATTTTTAATGAGTCTTCTTGCTTCAAGCTAAAATGAGAGATTTAACCTTGACCCAGGTTATGAATCTGTTTTTTTATTAACAAGTTTTTATGCCCTCTCATACAACAAAAATTTCAATCAAATTGGTTGAAAATTTTAAAATTGTGGAATAAAAAGAACGACCAAATTTATTCCACATTTCCTCTTTTCAAAAAGATAACTGCTTGACTTATACAGCCTGTTCCCAGGTAAAAATGTAAAATATCTGTCATCTCATGCTTTTTAAGAGAGAGACTGAACATATCAACTTTTTATAAAGAATGAAATAGAACAAGAAGAGATATTTTTGAGAAAATAGCTATAGTAAAAAAATATTTCAGGTAGCTTTAAATTTCTTTTTCACTAATCTGCTTGAATATTCAAGGGACAAAATGGCAAGACACTGATCAATATTATTATTTATAAAGTAAAACAAATACCTGGAGCCTGACACAGAGAGCAGTTAAGGGCATCTGTAGAATTACAGCAGGTGTCAGCAGTCAGGTTGCCACATGTCACTGAAATTCATGTGTAAACAATCTCAGTGAGAAATGAAATTTAAAAAAGAAATGGAATAAATCATTTTTTTTTAAGCAGAAAGAGAATACAATGATAAAAAGAGTGGTGGAGTTTAGGGAGAAAGAAGTTACAGAAAAAGTGAAAAAAAAAATACGGACTTGGGGGTGCGAAATAAGTAAATTATTGGCTGAATAAGGCTTTTTTTTTTTATCCAAACTTCAGAAAATACTATTAAATTCTACATGAATTATATTTAAATAATGTAACTTTTTTATTTGCAGAGAGAATACTTTTAAGAAAATTTGCAAACCTTGTCATAAAATTTCCCCTCTCTTATCTTTTTCTTTTTTTTTTTTAAGACGATACCTCAAATTCTGACATTAAAAGTTTTTTAGCTAATTAATCACTTTTTCAATGCATATTTCCTTCAGTTCAGAAATTACAGTATATTATATATATGTATATTTCATTTAAATTTAAGGAAAACTAGTCATTTCGACTAGCTTGTCTGAACCGTTGCCTGAAAGTGGATAACTAAAATTATATCTATGAATATAGAAGAAAAAAGTTTTGAGGGCTGTACAAGAATTATTTATTCTCTCTATTACAAGTATCAGTCTTATCCACTGTACTAGTATTTTACAGAACCAGAACTATTGTTTTGTTTTTTTTTTTTTAAGTTAAGTTAATACACATCCTCTATTGCCGTTGACCTTACTTGGCTCTAGTGTTGGTGGAGCCGCACCTGAAAATAAAAACAAAGAAGAGATAAATTCAATAGAACTGACAATGTAACATACGTATTACAATTAAGACTTTGATAGAGGAAAAACAAATATTATTTCAATGCCCTTACTTGCTTTTCATAATATTTCAAATTTAAAAGAGAAAAAAACATCATGAAGTATTGTAAGGCTTTTTTATCTTTTGCCAATAGTCTGTTTTTCAAAATTGAAAAAGTTCATGGTAATTGTAGTCATTAGTTTAGGAATAATTATACCATATTTATAAAGCCAGTTTTAAACTTTTAGCTTAAAAAAGATACTTTTATGGCAACATCGCAACTGAAAGAATAGTTTATGCCATCAGATATGTGTCCTGCTACCAAGAGCATGGGGTTATCATACTTCATATTTTAAATAGTGGAAAGTTAAATTATGTTCTCACATTTATTCTCTCAATCTTGGGTGTCAAATCAGACTAAAAAAAAGTCTTTGTTTTAATTTGGCACCAACACAAAAAAAAACAAAAAACAAGAGAACTAACTGAAAATGATTAAGCCTGCACACAAAAATGTCTTGAGAATGGCCACAATAAGTTTGATGTTGTAAACAACCCGAGTGAGAAAAAGTATTGAAAAAATCAAAACAAATCACTCTGTTCCTGTCCTATTTTGACCATTGCAATGTTCACAGAGTGAAGTATGGGATGACATTATGTTGTTGCCGTTCACCGACCAAATCAATTGAATTGTCTCTACTCCGATAGTACATGGCAACAATTAATGGTTTTAATGCTCAAAATTCATTTAAATTAGCATCAAAATAAATCATATAATAACAAAAGATGTTTAAATAAAAAAAAAACAAAAAAAACTTGTATCTCACAAGTATCTGTCTCTCCATCAGAACATTCAGCTTTGCAGATTCCATCAGCACCTTAAATGGACAGAAAAAGAAAAAAAATACCAAACATTGAATTCCTCATAAAGGCATTCTCAAAACCGTTTTCAAAATGGCAATCACAGGTACTGAATATTGAAGGGGTTACAGCTGAGTAAATGTTTAATCTCTATTGACATTATTTTTTTTTTAGTTTGCCCTTCACAATGCTGAATGCTCAGAAGTCAAATTTGGGTGCTTTTTAATTACATTGGTCTATGATATGATAATGGACCTAGCACAGCCATATTTCACGTTAGAATTTTATGAAGATATACTATTAAAGCAAACTGTCAGGGGTTCTCTAAAAAATACATTACAATAAAAAAAATTTGAATAGATCAAGAGAAAGATAAAAGACAAAATATTGCACCTTCATCTACAAAATAAAGCACAATTAAAATAATGAAGTTTCAATCAATTTTTCTTTTGTCTTTTTATTTTTTTTTAACCAAAGAACACAGCTATTGTAATCACCTAAGTTTATTAGAGAAATGAGAAGGAGAGATGCAAATAATAATAATAATAGCTTTGCTTTTATTCCCACTATGTGGGCTGTTCTGAAGTGGTCCACACTAGTATTAGCAAGATGTAATCTTGCCAAGTTTTCTCCTAAAGATTATAATTTTTAATGAGTCTTCTTGCTTCAAGCTAAAATGAGACATTTAACCTTGACCCAGGCTATGAATCTTAGGATTCCCTATATTTTTTTTTTTTATAAACACCAAGTTTTTATGCCCTCTCATACAACAAAATTTTAATCAAAGTGGTCGAAAATTTTTAAATTGTGTAAGTGAAAGAATATCCAAGTTTATTCCACATTTCCTCTTTTCAAAAAGAGAAATGCTTGCCTTATACAGCCTGTTCACAGGCAAAAATGTAAAATATCTGTCATCTCATACTTTTTAGGACAGAGACGACACAATCATATTTTTTAAACAATGATATGTTTGAGAAAAAGGCTAATAGTAAAAAGATTTCTTATAGCTTTAAACTTTTCACCAATCAACTTTGATTTGCATCGGACCAAATGGAAAGACACTGATCAATAGATTATTTATAAGTAAGAAAAATACCTTGAGCCTGACATAGAGAGCAGTTAAGGGCATCTGTAGAATTACAGCAGGTGTCAGCAGTCAAATTGCCACATGTCACTGAAATTCATTTATAAACAATCTCAGTGAGAAATGAAGTTTACAAAAAGAGATCCAATAAAATTGCTTTTTTTCAAGAGAATGCAACGATGAAAAAAGTGATGGAGTTTAGGGAGGAAAAAGTTATAGGAAAAGGTAAAAAAAAAAAAAGTACAGACTTTGGGGTGTGAAATGAGTACATTTTTGACTGAATAAAAGTATTAAAACTATATTTTTTTAATCCAAAGTTCAGAAACTACAATAAAATGCTACATGAATTATGTTTAACTAATGTAACTGTTTTATTAGCAGAAACAATACTTTTAAGAAAATGTGCAAACCTTGTCATATTTCCCCTCTTATAACTTTTTTTTTTTTTTAAGCCATCATAAAAAGTTTTATAGCTAACTAATCACTTGTTCAATACATATTTCAACTAACTTGTCTGAACTGTGGCTTGAAACTGGATAACTTAAAATATACCTATGAATATAGAAGAAAAAAGTTTTGAGGGCTGTAGGAGAATAATTTATTCTCTCTATTACAAGTGTCAGTCTTAGCCACTGCAGTATTTTACAGAATCACAACTATTGTTTTGTTGGCTTTTTTTTTAACTTAAGTTGATACATATCCTCTGTTGCAGTTGACCTTACTTGGCTCTAGTGTTGGTGGAGCCGCACCTGAAAATAAAAGCAAAGATGAGATAAAATTCAACAGAACTGACAATGTAACATAATTATTAGAATTAAGACTTTGAGAGAGGAAAAACAAATATCATTTCAACGCCCTCCTAAAAAATCACTTGCTTTTAACACTATTTCAAATTGAAAAGAGAAAAAACATCATGAAGTATTGCAAGGCTTTTCTATCTTTTGCCTATTATAGTTCGTGAAAATAAAATGTGTATAGAGCAGAAAAGCAACTGTGAAGATTTTAAACTATTATTATTTGAACTAAAACTGTTTCACTTTTCCTACTTTGTTAAAAAAAAAACAAAAGAGCGAAAGTGAGCTAATGTTGAAAATAATTGAAAACCATTTCTTTTGGCCCTTGAGAAGAAATATGGAAAGAATAAAGCCTTGAAAAAAAAAACAGACTTTGCAAATAAAGAAGGAAACATAATGTACTCGAATGCACGACCAAAAGAATAAAAGACCTCGACAAAAATCCACAGATCATGGATTTCATGTTTGTCATTTTTATATCTTGTGTTTGACAAATACGTGTTTGTTTTGTTCAGTGCTGTTCATGTATGTATAATGCTTAGAAAATTATAACTTGACGTCAGAATTTGACCCACCACTAAGTAAAATAATCCAATCCAAAGGCTTTCCCATTTTAGTCAGATTCAAACGGATTATCTAGTTTAATACAGGTTTCCCACTGATAGTCTGTTGTGGTGTCATTGCCAGTGTTATGATCAGCTGCTGAACCATGACTCCTTTCAACACTGCCAACTCAACTCAGGCCTAGATCTAGGTCTAGACCTAGAAGTTGAAGTTCTTTCACTTTCACTTTCTTTCATCAAAATTTAGCCACAAATCATCGCTCCCATCATCATACTCAACACCCTGTACATGCCTGTTGCCCTTAGCAAGTCACTGTCCTCAGAATCTGACATATTTTGTCATAATATTCACATACAGGCAACATGTGGAAGAAAGGTGTTAAGAATATGTGTATTTTATTGTTCAATGTAAACTAACACAACTAAGTGCAACAATTTGACATTTATATAACTTCCTTTGATGACAATATGAATTTTAATACTGAAACACCTATACTCAAATGCCAACACCACCAACTGATTCCAATGAACTGGATTCTGCCTTTCTTTCTTGTCACACCTATTGAAAGAAGCGAAGAATGGCAAAGGATACTCACATGTGTCTTTCTCATTTTGATCACAGGATTCTTTGCATGTCTTGGTATCTAGATGAAAGAAAAGGGAAAGTGTTACAAAACTTAGCATCCAACAGAAAAATAGGGAATTTACAGCAATCTGATTTATGATGTTTAAACTATCATCTATTTACAATCATGCTTATGGTCCATATGATTTTCAAATATCAATCAATCAGGTGTCATGCTCCATAGAATTGATGATCATTTCCCTCGGAAGGTCTCAATTTTTTATGGCTGAAATTGTATTTGTCCTTTTTCTATCAGCATCCATGAGGTGAATCCGTCCAGCAGTGTGGATTCTTTCTTTACCTTTAAGTCCCTCTTGACTTCCATCTTTCCACTACTAATAAGAGTTTTTTAGCTCTTCCTTCTCATACAATGTTCATAAAATCTTGCTTGTCAGCCAAGTATTATTTAGCTAATGATCTTACACTCTCTGTTTCTCTCAGAACTTCCACATCTGTTAGTTGTTTGCAGTCTATGGTATTTGTAGTATTTGAATTTGAAAATTAGGCATTGATGGGAAAGACCTGAGACAAATTAGAAATCTATATTAGAATCTATATTGGCATCAAATCTGACTTTGAAGGTGGTTGAAGACCTGCCAACCCCAAATTGTGCTCACAGGAATATTCACCACTACTCACAGGAATTTAGAGAGTCTTACAGGAATATGCCAGCATAACCAAATGTGCATGGATAAACCGTATTACACCTTAATTACATACTCAACTATAGACATTCCATAACATTAAAGTGTAATATTAGAGGCTAATTAATGAATTTTTGACTCTAAAAGATGTAAGAAAATACCTTCCTACTCACTACCATTAGTCCAATAATATCACCATTTATCAAGCCTTCAAGACCTGTAGGCTTAGGGCCTGGATGATGAATTTTTTTAAAGGTGCACTACAGTATATAAAACTCAAAATCTAGCTCACACAATAAAGGGTTACATGAAAAAAAGAAAATCTATGTAAGATAGGTCTACAGAATCTCAATGAGGCTTAAAATTATGACCCATTGTATATTAAATAAAAAGAAAACATCGAGTTTTCCTTTGCTCTATTTGAAATGTCTGAGAATGACTAGGCAAGTCATGTCGGCCTACAATGTATTCAAGTCTGTAAAGGCTTAGAGAGAGAAATAGAAAGAGAAAGAGTGAGAATTACTGAGAGACACTGAGATAGTGATAAAAGAGAAACAGAGAGAAAGAGAGAGAGAGAAATAAAAAGAGAAAGAGAGAGCATTACTAAGAAACACTCACACAGTGATAAAAGGAGAAACAGAGAGAGAGAGAGAGAGAGAGAGAGAGAGGACAAAGAAAACATATGAACATTGCCTAAGAAAAAAAAATCCACATTGATGCTGTTAACAGTGAGAGTGTGGTGTGTGTTTGTGTGTGTGTGTGTGTGTGTGTGAGAGAGAGAGAGAGAGAGACACACACACACAAAGAGATTAGATCGGATGATAAGGTGGCTAGCCTTCAGTGCATTAGATCTAATTATCACTCGGTATGCAAATCTTGTAGGATTTTTCGAAGTAGATCTAGAACAAAACATCTTGGCTATTATAAGAATTAAGATAAATGTATTACGAAAAATGCGATATAAAGCTATTTTTTTGTAAATGGTGTTTGTATGCAGATCATCATTCATGTAGTGTTAAAACTAGACATAGCCGGCATCTCAAATTACTTTGATGTGGGGCTGACGTGAAGGTCGGGCTGCAACTCCCAAAAACCAACCTCTGGTTTCTTTGATCTATTGCCGACATAGTAGGCTAGTAATATCACTCTAGGCCTACGACATTGTGTACAATGTTGACTTTAAAATGATTATTATCATAGCTTTCTTGTTTGTATCAGTGCAAAATGCAGGTGTTTCATGCTTCTGAGCTCTTGTTTGAT
>BLXT01002239.1:166062-178016 GCA_019648995.1 Plakobranchus ocellatus | reverse complement strand
CAGTAAATTTGGTACAGATATTGGAATTCATACCGGGATCAGCTTCACAACCAGCTCTAAAAATCAACCCTTACTTTTCTTTCACTCCAAAAGGGTTAAACAAGGAATAAAATATATTAAGAAATAGAGATTCTTTTCTCCTTTATATTTTTCACACCTAACTTCGTCGTAATCTTCAGCATTGCTTAATGAGTTCGCTATTCATAATCGTAGGGCTTCATCTAGAAATTCCTTGGGTTAGAAGTGCTGAGGATAAAAGCTATTGGAAGAGGCTTTATTTGTGTAAAATCTGATTGAAAGGGAAAATAAAACTAGAAGTTCAGGAATAAATCAAAGAATATTTTATCAAACACAGTATAGGCTGGGTTAGGAAAATCTTCATCTGGCTCTGCATAGCATTAAGCAATAGATTTTTTCTCTAGTCTCTTAATTTCCCTTTTCCTTTCTTTCTTTCTCTCTCTCTCTCTCCTCTCTCTCTCTCTCTCTCTCTCTCCCATTCTCTCTCTTTGTTTACACACACACACACACACACACACACATATATATATATATATATATATATATATATATATTTAATTATGTGTGTATGTAAAAGCCGTGGATCATCAAGGATAAGACGCGATCGAAAGCTCTTGTGGGTTAGTACTTTTTATATATCTATGGTGTAAGTCATAGGTGTATTTTCTTATCTACAGGAGTAAACCCAGGTGAACAGTTATTCTTAGCCATCTTGTTGCAGGTCACTTCATAGAAGGACAAACATTTCACACCTACCCACACCCACACACTCATATATGTGTGTATCTATACATATATGTATGCATATCTATAGATAGATATATAATTTATAACATTGGGTTACCCTTAGTTAAATATAACAGTAATATAAAAAAAGTTAAGCTACAAGTTCTATTTTGAAGATAAGTTGTTTTTTTTTTTCAATTAAGGAATTGCGACCGATCAAAAATATAAATTTTCAATGACATATCAAATTATCTTCTTTTCGCAATGGATAAAAGCATCTCTGAATCCATCGTGGTATTAACTGCTTCTGTACACCAAGCGTCAAACAAGGTTGTGAAAACAGTTTTAAAACTACACTGTAAAAGCAATGAAACAAAGAAAGTAACAAAGCCCACGAAAAGAGCTATATTTTGTGAAAAAGACAACATTTCTGATAAATGCTCTTTTTATCCTAAAAGCACTGCAAAGTACAAAAGAAAAAAAAACTCAACACTCTCTACGAATAAATAGTATCTCTAATGGGGAAACACAGGATGGATCTACAGTGTGCCCAGCTCACTTTGACAATTGTTGAAATAAGATAGCACATACCCTTGCCAAACGAGAAGCATCAGAAAACATGGACAAAACATAAAGCAGGCATGTGCTTGTTTATTGCGTCATTGTTCATTTTTTAGTAACTTATTAAATTGTCTTTGTCCCTGGATATTCCATACCATGGAACTGTTATCATTATTATTATTATTATTATTATTATTATTATTATTATTATTATTATTATTATTATTATTATTATTTCCACGGATTAGACTTACACCCAGAAATTGCAGCAAGGGTCTAAGCCTAAAGTACTTTACCCGATAATAAGCAAAATAAGTGCTTTTTCAAGTCTAAATCTAGGCTCACAGCTTACTTACTTTTCCTAAATATGGAGGGTTCGTTTTTTTTTTAATTAATTTTTGATTTATTTATTTATTTATTTATTTTTTTAAGCATAGATTTTTAGCTCTAGTTCACTGAAAAGAAGGTTTAGTGGAAAGCTAAAGCACCTTAAGAAAATCAGGGGAAGCCATTCCAGAAAAGTACGGTTAGGAACTTAGGATTTATCGCTCTTCACATAAGCTGGACCTGCAATCCATAATCCAAACGAAACGATGTTCCTTAGATTCTGAGAATCATCCAAATCGCTTTGTGCTTGACTTATATTTTAGGCCTGTAGGCCTATAAGTTAATTAAGATTTATAATGAAAAGTTGTAATAGTCAAACAAATTTAATGTGTGTAAACCTAGATCTTTTTCAGATCTAAATTTAGATCAAGAATCTAGAAAATAAAAGAGATCGATGCTCACGAAGGATTCTATCTCCACTTTCTAATCTAGATCTAGACTTAGAAATCTATATATATGGCAAATTCTAGATTTCTTAAATATCCAGATCTAGATCTAGAATTCTAGTCGATCAGTGGTTCTGAGGTCATCTAAATTACAATACATAGAGTCCTTTTGGATTTAAAATCTTGATCAATCTACATGAATACAAATTCAAAACTTGGTAAGTACTAAGTAGGCCTATTTCTGGGCAAAGGTGGAGTGCAGCGCTCAGAGTGCCTACCTGGCTGCTCCCTTGGTTTTCATACACGTATGTATTGCTGTTCCATTTGCTATGCTGCCTCTAGCAAGTCGTAAGGCAAGTAAACGGCTTCATGATTATTGATTAATAATAGATGCGAAGTGACTATTTTTTCAAACAGTCAAGAATATAAGTCCAGTCCTTATTTTCCCGAATACAAAGGAAAAGGGATTCACAAGATGCAGATGTGGGCATTACTTACTTTTTCTAGATCTACCTTCATCAGCTGAGTATGAGTTTATGCCAGTGTTATCATTTTTATTCTGCCTTCACAAGTTACTGACAAAGTTAAGGAGATCATAGGCCAATTTGTAAGGTAAATTGTGCTATTTTCACACAAAATATAACAATATTATGCCCACGACCTGTTCATTTCATTGGTGAAAGTAGATCTTTTTTTAATTAAGCCCGGGAACCTTTTCCTTACTGGTAACATAATTTCCCATGTGTTTTTACTGCCACCGTCTACAACCAACAAATTATCTTGTGCGCTAGTCTGGTTTTTTTTCCTTGTTCCTTTTCTTAGTGACTGTTAAAATTGTCCATATTATCTCAGTCTATCTGTAGGCCTATCCCTCTTGACTGACTCACACACAGCCCGACGGTCAATCTTTCTTATTGAACTCTCTCTCTCTCTCTTTCTGTATAAAATAATGTGTTTGGGAAAAAAAGTCAAAATATCTATCCGAGCGTTCGGGAAAATAAGGTGGGCCTAATAAAAATCTTGCAACTTCTGTCCTAAAAATGGAACTCCCAAGATATTAGGGGCCTAAATTGTTACTACTGTCACATGACACTGAAATCACTTTATTATCACCATTGTGTCACTAAATCCTGTCTTAATTTCAATATTTGCTAGGTGAGAAACCTTCGGAGGCAAAGCATGTGTTGGAATAGCCAAATGTCAATGATTGTTTAGTGCTAATCTCCACTTTTGCCTATTTCTGTGTTTCCTTAAGATATATCCAGGACTTTTCATTGCACTTTTTGTATATTCATATTCAGAAAAATTTTCACACACCTTGACCCTACATTTTAGACTGGTATGAAATGAAGAGCTTGCAGGCCATGTTTTAATGTTAATAATGCCACTGAAAAATTCATTTGCTGCAAGAAAGACGAAGATTCCATAGGTCTAGATCTAATTTCAAGAAAATAGAGGCAAGGCTTCCGAATATATGCACACTTGAGGAGAGAAAATATATGGATGTTCAAGTTTTCATATATATGACAGTATAGATCTAACCATTTTAAAATAATGTAAAAAATGACACATTCACTTCGCATCATTTTTCTGATCTTTCAAAAGTCAAATTTTAGTGGAAGCGCCACATAGATCTAGAGGGCCTTTAGAAGTCTATCGAAAATATTGAGCGTTCATTAAATTTATCCAAAAAACATACAATGATTGCATATGATCGTAAATATTTTTGTTACTATTTACATTTTTTTGGTTATCATTAAGATTGTCGGCAGTTGACTAAATTGCTTTCATTTTGTTGTACAACGGAGTGATCTATGCTTTGTGTGATACACTAGGCCTACATTTATCAACCTGTCATGTGTGATTTTATGCTTACTAGGGAAGTGGAGTTTGGTACATCTGGCATCAGCCAAATAATGCAGTTTTATGTGCAAGTGTGATGGGATTGCAAGATCATGTATTATCTAAATCTTAAGCTTATATTTCTGTCTTTTTTAGGGCAAAACTGTGGATCATCTCATAGGGCAGTTGGCTGCCATGTGAGAAATCCAAGGTTTGAACTCCAGTCTGGGCCAAGACAATTTTTCATTGCTCTCATGTGTTCACCCAACACTAAATGGATAGCTAGTTATTTTAAGACCCAGTTGATGTAAAGGCAATTAGGAAAGCATTGCTGAACTACCTTAGAGGTTAATATGCTAAGAATAATCAGATCCCTACTCCTGGTTCCCTAACGCTTTTACCAAGCATAACACTCATTTAACATTTTTTTTTTTAGGGCTATACTGTTAACGCTGTAGACACTTGGAAATGTGTAAGTGAGGATGTGTGAAAACGTGGATTGTTCTCATTCTTATGATGGAACGATTTATAACGAGCCATATTTTGAACATTACTACGATGACAAAAAGTGACCATCTATTCACCATAAAATGAAAAGGCAGAGAACTTTTTTTTTTCACCTAAATCTATTTTTTAGTATCAAACTTGCATTTACATGAATCTTACCTCACTGACACTCATTTGCCGGTTTTCAGTTTGTAATAGGTGGTTTTTTTTTAATTTTTTTATTCCAAACACAATAAAAAAAAACATTCAAAAATTTTGGCATGGACTTTTTTGGCAATTGCTCATAAATTTGGATTTTTCAAAGTAGTCACCAAAATTCAAGCCTCTTTTTATAGGGGAAAAAATTCATCAACATTTTTTAAAATTAACCCAAGCTTTGAATCTGCCCCAGAATTCTTCCTCAATTGTTTTTTCTTTGAGTGATTATATAGAAATAAAAGCTTCTAAAGATGGAACAACTACACATAGCATGGTCTAGAATTTGATCAGTATGACATGATCCCAATACCTGTTAAGGACATGTTAATAGACTTTACATCTCTTCTCCCTGCCTTTTGCACTAAATCCTAATTCAAAGGCATGCACACACATGCTCAGACATAAACAAAAAATGTACTAGTGTTGCTGTTGCTGTTGTAGTATGTTGTAGCAATCATAGTGGTGGTTGTGATAGGTAGGATTTATCTTCTACAACACTCACTATATGCATGCAATGGGAACGCTCTGAATTCCCTTTGTAGACCTAATCTGCCTGTGTATAATATAATAGAATGGCAAACGCCTGTTCTCACCAATAAAGGGACCTCATCCTACTTGTAGTTTCAGAGAATTTTTAAGGCAAGGAAGTATAAAGAAGTTTTAAAAAGGTTTTTTGCTTTGCTTCACTTTAGAGTGGTAATGAAGAAACACTTTCTTTTGGCATCTATGGCTTTAAATCAAGGTAATCATGAGCTGGTCACTTACGATTTAAAACAGATTTAATGAAGCCAAAGAGAAGTACAAATCTTATCATCTTGAAAGGACTAATGATAAATTCAATTTATTGGAATTCAGCTTTGAGATTTCCAATTTTCAAAATAAGTACACGGTCAGATTGCCTTGAAAACATATTTTAAAATGATTTAAAATCATTTTGTCTTTTCTCTCTTGGTTGTTTAAATATTTAAATAATATCATTTATCAAAGAAAATGTAAATTTGTTGATGTTTATTGATTTTTGCTATCTTTTATGAAGGCAATGTGTGACACAATACGTTACCTGGAGCTTCGTGCTCAGGGCCTCACGAAGATTCCACACTTTCATCAGTCTCATAAGAGGGTTCGACAGCTTTTAGAGGATTATGCGAGAAAACCAGTCATCAACCAGGTACGTTTTTATAACAGCAGCTATAGGAATAATTATTGCCTCAAAGGTAAAGGAAATTGCACTCAAGAGACATTTTGGGGTTGGAACAATGAAAAATTTAGATTCCATTTTGGGGATTCCCTATGTTTTAAACTAAAATTATTGAATATTTCATTTGGCAAGTCTGGCAGTCTTTGATATAATTTGATAGTGGAATCTCAAGATAGGGATGCATTGATCTATTTTTCAATGTGAAATGTTGCATAAATATTGTATACACCCATTTGATTGCGGTTTTACATAGATTCATTTATGGCTTTCACATTGTCATTTGATACCAGTGATGGAATCTCATTAAGCCCATTTTTAGATAATTATTTTCTTTGTATGATGTTCTATATTCTGTGGACTCTCTTAAATGATTGCAATTTGTATTGAGCTATTTACAGTGCAGTTTTTTTTTTTTATTTCAAAGAGGCAACAAAAAGAATGTTACCTCAATCTATCAGAACACACTATAAAAAGTCAATTCACCCAAAATTAAAGAGATGTATTTTTAACAGATAGCAATAATCATAATGTACTGGTACTTAGATCTATTCCTAGATTGTATTCTCATAGATCTAATGCTGTAATAAATCAAAATCACTCAAGGTTTGTGCGTGATTTATTGAATCCTAAGGCACGCCTTTAAACCACAAGCCAATCTCTCTTAATCCCACATTCTGTCTAAGGCCCTCATTGTCACATTGTTTGTTTGTATCATCATTTCATTGGCGATTGGGCATTTGCTTACTGTCAATTCTGTGTAATGGTAAGAGAAAGGCAGTTGATTCTAGACCAACCTTATATCCAATTGAATTGCACTAGACCAGGTCTAAAGTTGTCAATTTCACATCCAATTTATTCTTTTTTTGCTCTTTGCTGCCACCTGGCCTGCATCCCTTATGCTAAATGCAAGGCCTGAATTGTAATTGTCCCCCCCCAAAAAAGACCAATACGATAAAGTGACAATTTATACATTCTGGGAGCTAAAACCTGACATTGCACTGTACTGCGCCAAAATTGTAGAACCAGATTTAATTGATTTGCAAATATTATGTATTGGCTTGGAACTTTCTGATCTGGCTCTCTGATAGTGCTGAGGCTGTGAAACAGGTTTGGTTTTTTTTCCAATGTACGACAAAAAAGAGGGAAAATCCATTCTTGGAATGTTAAGGAAAGACTGTGGCAAGCTTTCTTACATGAATGACACGATCTTTTATTTTGGGTTTGGTTTTTCTTTGTTTTTGTAAGATTTTTTTTTTCTATTTTGGGTAGGTAGGATTTAACAAAAAACTCAAATCAAATTTAAATTTGGAAAGCATCGTCGTCAAGAACATTCCAAATGTCACATTTTGAACATTCCAAATCACAGGATTAACCAAAAGTCCTTTTTGGTGTTGGATTTTTACCATTCACTGGTGAAAGTTTCTAAAATCTCTAAATTTACATACAAATAAAAATTCATGATAATACAGCCGAACACTGTTAAACCAATAAGGTAAATCAATCAGTATGGATGAACCAAATTTTGAATTCTCGAATTTTTTTTTTTTAATACTTACCCTGGCTAAAACAAAATATGTTTAAGCCAAAATGATCTCTGCAGTCCCTTGAATTATGTTTAAAAGTCTTCTACTTTAAGCTTGGAATTTTGTAAATTTTTATTTTTTTATAGGTGAATTTGATGATTTTTTTTTTTTTTTTGGTAAATCCCTCTAGTCTCCTTTTTGTAAAGGAGGATGCAGCACCTGAGATTATTTTTTTTTGGACTATTTGAGATAGGCATTTTTAGCTTTTACCAAACTTTAATCAATGTATTCACATAGTCAAATTCGTGGTAAAATATTGAAAAGAAAATGTTGCCACCTTGAATTTCTATGAGTTAATAAGAGATTTTGAGATACCTCTGAAATATCAGATCTGTTTTTAAGGATGGTCTAATAACTTATATATAAAAACCAATCTGGATCTATTTCCATTGATTTGTTTAGCAAATAACTTTTTAAAAGGTCCATAAAAATCTTAAATTTTAAATCACACTTCTAGATTTTATTTGAAAATGTGATGCAGTTTATATGTAAAAGCACCAGGTATTTGATTTCTAATGAAAATTTTCAAAGGCAAAACACCTTTTCAAAGTTAGTGAAATATTGAAGCAGGAAATAGATTTTAAATAATGCTAAAAGTACTTTCCCCATATTGGTGATCCAAATTAGAGCTTTTGTGATATCGAGTATCTTTGGCCAGATTGATCTGAAATGCTGAGATTAACATTTGAGTGAAATTACTGCTTCATTTTTTCAATTGCATTTTTTTCACATATATTTCCAGCCTTGTGAGTTCTCAGGAGAGCCAAGAGCAACTTTTCTTGTGGACTTTAGCCCAAACAAGTATGTCAATTTGTAGATTTATACAAACTTAATTGAACTTGGAGTTATCCATGTATTTATTGTGTAATTAAATGCAGTATAAATAACTATTATTTTAAGACATATTTGTGTAGATGCAATGAAAGCGAACACAAATGTTCTTCAAATTTAGCGTTAGCCACCTTTTTTTTTTTATAAAAAAATATGTATGTGCAAAAACACTTCTGGATTTAAAAATAAAATTGAGACAATACTCAGTCTCAATGGCATCACATTTCTTACAAAAGTATTTAGAAAATGACTAGAAGAAAAAAAAAAGCAATATTTTAAAATTTTCTTCCTCAACATTGAACTATGTAGGACAAAGTGATTTCACTGCCAAGGCCAGTATATCACACTCAGTACAAATCCAAAGAAGGCCATAGACAACAAACAGGCTTAGATCTGATAACTGATTCCTGTTTCTCTAGCAAAATCAGATTTGTATGGGCTTATTGCTCTAACATAATAAAGACTTAAAAAAACAAATGATAAGTGATCAATAGAAAAAGTATGTTGTTTAATTTTATAAAAATGCTTTAAACACTATTCTTTTCTTCTGAAATTGTCCTTAGGCGTCGAGCTGCGTCAACACATGGTGATCACACAGTGAGAGTGACTGACATTTTGACTGGAAAATGCACACATATATTGACCGGGCATCCTCGCACTCCTTGGTGTTTGGCTTTTAACCCAGTGTCTGATGATATTCTTGCCTCTGGGTGTCTTGGAGGAGAAGTTCGCATCTGGGATTTGCATGTAAAACTGCTTGTAGTAATAAAAAAGAAATTTGATCTATATTTTGCTATTTTGAACCAAAATAAAATTGCAGTGAGTAGTAATAATGATATATTTAAAATTCTTGTTAAACTAGCATACGCAATACATGATTTTTCATGGATTGGTGATTTTGGTGGGTTTTTTTAGCTTGCTTTTTTTTTTTTTGTTTTGTTTGTTTTAATTATGTTGGAAAGAATATATATATGTTAGAGATCCATATTGTTTATTTGTACCAAAATTTGTTACGATTTACGTGTAAATTTATTTCCCCACAACTATGTAAATGTATTACCACAATTAATTTTTGCAAAAGTTATCCATTGTCTTTAAAAAAAGTCATCTTCAATTTTATTGAATTTAAATTTGAAAATTTTATAAATAAAATTATTGAGTCATTTTTGTAAAACACCCAGACATTATAATGAAAGTTGAACAAAGTAGAGGGTCAAAGCCAAAGAGTTATTGAAATAAATTATTTTGCAGAACTTCATCAAATTAATTGTGAATTTCTTTTATATGAAAGCTGATGCTTACTCAAAAGAAGGTCAGATGAAATCAAAGAAAACGTGATGAATAATTCAAGTTTTGTGTGTGATTTTTTTTTTAACATCAAAGATTAATTTAAAGGTGTGGTTAGAAATGACTGCTCAATCTAAATGTAACTAAATATCAATAATCTCCTTTCTAGATGCGTAAACATTTATTCTAAAATAAAATGCTTTAATCTCTCTTACACACTGTTTGTATCCATCTTTTTTTTTTCACCAGGGTGGAGGTAGTGAGGTTTTGCACAATCCAAATGAGGGCCAAGTTATCACGTCTCTAGCCTTCAGTCCTGCTGGAGATGCAGTTGTTTTTGCTACTCTTAACAAAGTCTACTTTTGGGCCTGGACTCGGTCCAAACCTTTTGCAGTTACACAGACAAAGTATGAGTTTGAAAGGGTCAGGTGAGTATGGCCGTAAATATTCTTTATTGGGTTTATTATTATAAAGAGCAACTTCATAAATTTTATACATTAAAAAACTTTTTTTTTTACTTTTAAAATCTGTCTCAAATACGTGATTTTTCTAAGAGTATTTTTGGTAGAGCAGTGAAATCGCTTTTTTTTAACTTGTGTCATGTGGCCTTTTGAGTGCTCTGATGATTTTAGGCTTTTAGGGCCTAGCATAAGGTACTTCAAACCCATGACAGAAAGTACCTGCAGGTAAACATTGTGCCAATAAACATATGGGAGCAGGCTGCAGCAATAAAGATAGACAAACAAGCCAGCTCTTTAAAAAAAAAAAAAAAAGAATAAAGCATGGAGCAAGACAAGGCTTTGTGCTGTCACTTAATTTATTTTCCCTGCACAGCTAAACCCTCATGAGAAGTCTAAAGGGTATGCATGGAATCAAAAAGGGTGGAAAGATAATCAATAATACTTGTTCCACACATAATATGGTCTCAATTACAGAAAACTAAATTAATTTTCAAAAACTAATTGTTTACTAATAGTAAAAGAATAGCCATAGCCAAAGATGCATTCCAAAAAATGAAACCTATACTGGCAAAACAGAAACATAAGTATGAAGACCAAAATATGGGTAATGAAAACATATGTCTGGTCAGTTCTTTTATATGGTAGTGAGTGTTGGACAATAAACAAGGAAACAGAGAGATAATTAGAGACATTAGAAATGTGGTGTATCAGAAGATTGATGAGAATACTATGGACGAGAAAAAAAGTCAAATGAATTGGTACTGAAAGAGGTTAATCTTGAGTGATCACTTATTAAGACCATAAAATAGATGCGACTACAGTTTTTAGGTCATATTTGCCGACACAAGGTTTAGAACACTTAGCAATCACTGGAAAGATTGAAGGCAAATGCATTAGAGGTTCATTGAAAGACTTAATTCATAGGCAGTAGGTAAGGGTAGCAACAGCAACTTTATGAGGTTAACTGAAAATAGTTTTTTTATCACTGAAAACAAGACAAAGGAGCCTTCAGTGTTATTTGGAAACCATCATCGTCTATGGCTGAAAGTGCTGTCAATAACCAGACAAGTCCAAAAGAAACTATAGGTAGTAGAAGTGTGGTTTCTTAGATTGATTCCGTGAATACCATGGACTACAAAGAAATCAAATGTGGAGGTCCTGAAAGAAGCAGGTTGTGAAGGATCATCAGTCAAGAAAATATGGAGCTAACAAGCGCTGTTTTTAGGCTACATAATGAGAAGAGGGGAATTGGAAAACAGAAGGCAAGAGAGGCAGAGAGGGAGAAGATCCATACTGCTAAATCATGGCAAATGAATGCCATAACAATCTCAGCCGTTAAAAAATTGAGATCTTTAGTGGGAATTAATTGCCTATGCTTTAAGCATGCAGGGCTCTCGATTGATTTGAAGTCAAAGTGTGGCAAAATGTTGCTTATTATAGGGTTTTAAAATTGTTTTCTTATATGGCCACCTTTTATTTGAACATAAGTTTTACTGTTGCATTTCTTTTTTTTTTTTCGGCAAAACAATCATCATGAAAGCTATGGACATTTTACACTATGAACTAATTCCCTTTATTATAATCTCTTGCAAAATTTTCAACTATGAAGTGCAGCATTGGTTTCATTATTGTGATCTGTTCTTCCCAATATAAACGTATGGACACTCATGTTTTGTGTTACTATGGCAGCAACAAGTTTGATGAATAAAGATACAGTTATCGTAATTCCAAATTTGTTCTGATCCAATTTCTAATACAACCTTCGGGTGAGTCTTGCAAAGTTATATATTCCTTAAAATCTATGGTTGGTATTTTCTAGGAAGTATGAAAACTACTTTTCCTGAGCCAGTTGTTTTCTCAAAATGTTTCATTTTGTATGACACTAATCATTTCTTCTCTCCTTAGATGGCTTCGTTTTGACCCGTTTGGTCACTATCTCTACACGGGCATTGCCAACAATTCCTCTGGA
>BLXT01002238.1:3135816-3150220 GCA_019648995.1 Plakobranchus ocellatus | reverse complement strand
CTCTCTCTCTCTCTCTCTCTCTCTCTTTCTCTCTTCTCTGTGTTTTTCTTGGTAACCCCATCTCTTCCCCTTTCTCAGCTCTTTCATGTTTTGGCTGTCTTTCTTCTTCTTCTTCTTCTTCTTCTTCTTCTTCTTCTTCTTCTTCTTCTTCTTCTTCTTCTTCTTCTTCTTCTTCTTCAATCTCTCTTTCAGCCCATTCTCTCTTTATCTCCTTTTCCCTTTCCAACCTTTTATTATCCCCCCTCCCCCTTCGTTCTTTCATATCACTTTATTTTTTTCCCATCCTGTTGTCTCCTCATGTCTTTTCTTCCTAAGTGATTGGCTGATTGACAGCTACAACCACCACAGTCAGCTAGCAGATTCTCCAGAAGGGGCTGAATCTGGGCACAAATTCTTACCAGGAGTTTGTTTTTACACAGACAAGTCAGGACAACAGAACATACCATTAAAAAACTTGGTCAGGAACTTTCACAAGCTTTCAGATGAGGAAAAAACAGCGAATAATTTTATATGGGAGTAAGCAGGCTTTGAGCAGAAAGTAAATAAATACAAACAGGCAGTGGCATTTGTGATTGTATCGAAGTGATTTCAGATATGTAGCTCAAATGATACTCTTTAAAAAAGAATATAGGAAAAGCCATTTTACAATAAAAGTCTGTTTAAGATTTATCTTATATTTTGGCTCATGTAGCCCAAAGACTTTGACGATCTCCTTTATCATGGCACAAAAATTTAGTTTACGGCATGTAAAACGCGATTAAAAAAAAAAAAGTTTAATTACAACTTTAATAACGTCTCATTTCCCTAACTTAAGTGACTCAATCCTTACAAAAACTTCTTCAACTAATGAAAATCTTGCTTTGAAATACTGCTAGTAAAATCATTTATTTTTCTATTAATAAAATAATGGTTACTGATGATTCGTCTGAAAAAAAGCTATCTGAGTAAAAAAAAAATGAATTTAAACGCATATTTGTTTCAAATCATAGACTAAAATTAATTATTTTTCTTTACACTAATTACTATGGAATATTTCTTTGATGCACGCCCAATCACATTTATATATCCATCAGTTTTAAAAATTATACCTATCTTTCCAAGCCATGTCTGCTCCTTTGAAACTGTGGTGATAGACCAAATCAAGTATCTACGCTGGTTGATGAAAGAGTAAGTTCTACTTTTTATATGGAACACTTTGACACAAATATGAACAAGTCGTATAAAAGTTTGAGGAATCATTGCAAATAACCAAGAAAAAAAAGACAACGACCTGACCTTCCCTTACTAAAAGAATTCCAAAAGAATAAGGAAAAGAAAATCAAGTAGGCCCCTCAACAAACAAAAAAAAAGAATTTTGTAAAAATCCTGCTAAATTCACGACGGTTATTGTCTTTTTAAAACTATTATTATGTGTGCCTTCAAATTAGGAACGAAAATAGATATGTATCACGGGCGAGAATGGGCGTCGACACCAAACATTTTTTACTGGTAAAGATTTACAGGTTCCTAAAATGCCATTTATAAATCTAACGAACAAGCTTTGAAAACTATCACTTTTTCCATTTACATGAAAAAAAAAAAAAAAAACAAGTAATAAATGGGCAAAAAGGACGACACAATGCGCAGGTATGGTATTCGTAGCCATTAACACAGAAAGTAATAGAGTAAGCTATAGAGCATAATGTGAATACAAAACTTTCTAAATAAAAGTGAATGCAGGTTGTTTTTTAGGTTTCTGAGTTTTATGCTTTTGAAAGATTGTACAACTTTAACAAAGATATGTAGGCGTGGTTTGAACAATCTAGAGGTATCATAGCTGACTATTTCAGAGCAGAATCAATACCCACTGTTAAATATACACGGGTCTTGTCTCACTACCGTTGAATATTCCGGCCCTCTAAGTTTGATAATGGCTTCTCCTTTTCTCTAGTTTACATTAAAGTCCTAAATTCCGAAGCTAGTATTGCACGGTGTGCATTGAAGATGCAACAAAAATGGGCAATTTACAGCAAAAGGCTCCTAAAGTTGGCAGGTCCAAGTTGTATTGGCCACCAAACCCAGAATTGATATATGTAATATACATAGACCTTTGTGTTGAAGAGGGCATTAGTTTTACAGAATAAAATTATGTTAAAGTTATGCTCAAAGAAATAAAATAAGTGACTAATTTAGGAAAAGTTATTCAATTTACACCTTAAAGCAGGCAAATAGATCGCTCAAATCTATTCTTGACCAGATTTCGGGAGAATGGTGGAATCATCAAATTCAAAACTGTGGACGCTCTTCAAGAAGTGAGGACAAGTCAGATGTTAAATCCTTCTTTTCTATTCTTTTTTTCGCTGTAACTGTGGAAAGTCAATGTTGATTTTTGAAAAGATATGAAAATTTGGGGCAGCTTGAAAACCCTTTGTTAAATCGCCAGACAGCATATTGAGTTTTTTATTTTTTTATTTTCCTGTATTTCATATCCATTTCTGTGCATTCTGAAAGTTTAAGTTTTTGGTTGATATCTTTATAAAAAAACAGAAGTTATGAAACTTCAAAAGGAGAAAAATCAGTTATACAGTAATCCTAAGTTTTTACTTTAAGGGGCCTAACACTAAAATAGCGGCGGCGAGTTTCTGCAGGTTTTCTTAGATTGCAAAACAAATAATAGAGCACACCGTGGCTATTTTTAAATAAGTGGGAATCTTTAATAGCTATCAAAATAATATATTTGAAAAAAGAATGTATACACTTTTTTTGTGAGGACAACAATGGTTAAAATTAAACAATATTAAGGAGCTGACAACAAAACGACCAAATATTGACACATATGTGCAACAACACTAGCAGTGCCACTACAACCACAATTACCAGAAATGAAAATGTTTAACAGAAAGAATAACGTAACTAAGGCTAAAACCATAGAGCTAACACTAATTAAAACATCAGTTCATTGTCTACTACTGCAAATCTTTCATTGTTCCTTATTTTATAGTATATTTTTCTAGGAATTTTGTGTATGGCCAGTCCAAGGTGATCTTAGACTCTCTCGCTCTCCGTTAAGTCAAACTGCCAATGGCGGAACTCGAACCCGTGAAAGATTGCTCTCCACTGTGCCACCAAGACCCCCCTCCCCTTTGTATCACTTTTCATTCAATCAAAATATCGATATCTATCTATCTATCTATCTATCTATCTATCTATCTATCTATCTATCTATCTATCTATCTATCTATCTATCTGTCTATAAATCTAGTGTTCTTTTTTATATGTATGTTTTCCATATTGACATGGCCTAAGTAGGGAGGCATATAATCTGAACTTATAATCTGATCTCCTTTTATATGTCCTTATAGTTTCATACATGTAAATTGTCCTTCTCACTGTTTATATTTCTGTCTGTCTATGTCTCTCTGTCTTTCTCTCGGACTTAGACATTCTTGAAAATGTATTGTTTTACATCATCGAAGTTTTTCTGATAACTTATTGCAAAGAACTTTCTGTCTTCACGCCCCTATTTTCTCTCGATCTCTCGAACACTGCAATCTTAAAATACAGTTGTACGGCATGTTTGATGTTGTGGTCAACTGCACGGGCAGACGTACTAGAGAGATGGTTGTAGACCCGTTCTTCATGTTTTCAAGATCAAGAACAGTGCAAGTAGGCGCCCGTTTTACACCCCTTTACCATAAGGCTCAAAACTTATTACCGTTAACAAGCGTGACAACTAATTTGCCATACGTATCGTCTGTTTTTGTTACCTGTAGCAAATCATATCTTGGCCGCATCGCATGAACGTGTCAGATATTATTTGCTTACAGAGGACAAAGAGAAGCGGTAATCATATCCTGTGGGTTGCATGCTTGGTCAGTAGCATTATAATTTTAGCCTAAGACTGTTTTGTTCCTTATAACGATCGCAACGCGTTATTAAATTTTGACCAAATTCTTTCTGCGAGTGAACATTTTATATATTTTTTATACACATATATATCATGTTACTAAATAATACATGAATTTCGTTTGTCTCTTCATTTATTAATTTATTATCTTTTTTTTTTTTCATTTTGCTTTAACATATATTTTTCTTAAATGATCATGACGTCAACTAATTTCCCCAAACAGACACTGTTATATTGTTTCTCCAACAACATGATTGTAAATCTAATTCTAGTTTGATTCGGTTCATCAAATTTGCAGCTTTCAGACCAATATCTCATCATATTAGGAGGATTTTAAAAAAATCGACATGTATTTGAATATAATTATACTCTACATTAACTTTTCTTCTGATTTACTCTACATCAAAGAGTCAAAGGACTAATTCGGGAAATCAGCGGAGAAAAAACAAGAGCGAAAAGACAAGAGAACAAAAAGACCTGAAAGAACAGAGTAGTTTGTTATGTTTTACACTTTGTTATTCTCATGTGTAGGCCTATGTGGTTTTTAAATAGGTTTTTGAAAAAAATAATGAATAGAAATAGATGACTGAAATAGGCAATGACTTTTCTTTCATTTTAAAGCGACCTATACTAAAGATATCATAGAAATATTTTATACCAAAGATGGACCAGGAAGAATTTTGTTATGTTGATTTGATTCTTATAGCGCTTATATGCATTTGTTTTCTGCTGCATTATGATAATTTTTTTTTGTATTTTAGTCCAGGAAAAAACATTATTATTTTCTCAATACCAACCCGTACGAAATATCATGGTTTGTTTTCGATTAGCCTGATTATTCTCCAATCTTAGGTACAAAGGCAACTTCCCAAGAAATTTATTCTGGATGACAGTTTTTGCATGCTCCCCCAGTAAGTATTGTTGTAGACTGGAAGACTTCTTATGAGAAAAGTTTAACGCTAAATGCCTTATTAATTTACTTTGAAAAAATACCAAAGAGTATGAAATTTCTATCTTTTTAGAGTTAAACTTCTAAAGGATGCTTGCACACAGTTTTAAAAGTATAAAACTAACGTTACAATTTGTTAATTTGATAAATTTACTAGACCACAATTGGAGTCATGTTAATATAAAAAAAAAAAAAAAAAAAATTATTGAAACTGTATTCGCTCATTTGTGCTTAATGCATTAATTTCTGACTCCCAAGTTTACTGTTTTCTGAGTGCTGCTCTGGACATTGGAGCTAAGATGATAGAGCCTTAAAATGAGCAGAGGATCTTCGTCCATCCAATTAATTAGAACCTCTTCTCTGACCTATGCTCTGTGACTTGGGTAAGGCTACCAAAGAACAACAAAATCAATAAATTCAGACCTCTCTTTACATCTTTCCTTGCCTGCTTCAGTCCTGTTGCACTACAATTCCTTTCTCTGTGATTATGTATTCTTTCCTGTGACAGCCCAGAACGCGACCTCTGGGATCTGATCTGGACCAAAGAGCCTAAACTGCCGGATATTATTCTGGATGATACCAATGCAAAGCTGCTTCTGCATATTGCGAAGGCTAAAATCCCTCAGCTAGAGGTGAGTCACAAGCCTAAACTAAAGAGTGAGCGGTGACACCCAGCTGACGCTTGATGAACCTTAAAGTATGACTGAGTTTCAACTTGAGGCCAAACACACCTTAGTTAGACATGGCTCCATTGATCACGATGTTCACATTTGATTCGGGAGGGCTTTGAGTACGCTAAACAAAATACATGACCAGAGGTTGATTTTCCCCCAAGAACTGTAAAGTCTATTCTTACCCGTGGATAAACTTCCTGGAACCTAACAATCGCTCAAGATGACAAAATTTACCCCAAAACAATTTCTTTTTCTTTCGCTCCTTAACTTTTGTTTTCTTATCCTTTCGCTCTCAGATTATTAATTTTCTTTTTTTTTTTTTTTTTTGTATAAGGGTTCAGAATATGTCACTGAATGGATGGAAACCGGCATAACGCGAATACCACCAATGGTGGAAATAGAGATGATTCGATGTGTACGCGGACAAGGTCCAATCTTACCGGTAAGTAGAATACTCGTGTAGAAAAAAAACGATCTTTTATATTATAAAAAATAACGCATTTCTCGTAACTGAAATTAAAAAATTCCAATTAAAAAAAATAATAGATGCATATATATACTGTGACTGAAATAACTATGGTTTGTGCCAAAGAAAGCGCGCTACGATTATACAAACTATAGTTTGGAATGACTGAAATGAATTCTTCATTCGAGAGCCTGTATTCTTAAACTATAAGAAAGGAAATGTACGAGTCAGTTTCTGGGCCTCATAACAAAGGTTATGCCCGCACCGTGGTGTATGTGCTTCATCCCATTGTTTACTGACGAAAATGGCGGCTTCTTCAATTTTTCTCTCATAGAGTTACAGCGTTTTGTGTTTTTAAAATCTATATTTGTGCATTTTTTTTACCATATCATCATATAATTATGCAGTATTAACTTACTTAGTATTTTTGCTTGTTTTAGGTGTGAAAGAATCTGTATTTAGTAATACTTGAAAGGTTAGAAATTGTAGTTAAACCCGCTTTTGCGAGGATGGAAGAATGAAGCGACAACGTCAAGATCCACAGCCCACACACTTACAGACAGTGGAATGAGGATTGTGTTTAGTTTATAAGAAAGGATTGTTTGTAAAAGCTGATACATGCCTAGCCATATAGGCTAGTCTAGATCTAGACTTATGTGAGTTGCTACTGGGCCTTTGTTAAATCGTATCACAGTGTAGTTCTAGATCCACATCTAGAGACTATCTAGATCTATGTCTTAATTAAACAACAGTTTGTCAATAGTAATAGTGTGTTCCCTCTCTTCTGTTAGGCTTAGATCTAGTCTAGATCTAGCTCTGTTATCTATGAATATGATTAACTTCAAGCTTTACAAAATGAAAAATGTCTAATAAAGACAATATCTAGATCCAGACCTCTAGACTAGTTTCTACATCATGTAGTGAGAGAGGTAATCTAGCTTCGATCTCTAAATCATCATCATCATCATCATCATCATCATCATCATCATCATCACCACATCCCCATCCTTAGGACGTCATTGTCATTCTCATCGCACTACTAGACTGCCATCACCACTGCCACCATCATGCATCACATCTTATCATCAGCAACATTGGCATCATCTTTATCATCCCTTTCTCCACTACCGCCGCCACCACCACCACCACTGCCACCATCATTGTCTCCTCTATTTCTACCGTCGCGGTCATAATATTCACCACGACTACCGCAAATCACTTATTAGGGCCTACTTATCCATCATCATCATCATCATCATCATCATCATCATCATCATCATCATCATCATCACCATCATCATATCATCACCACCATCCACCATCTTTATTATTGCCACCAGCAGCTAGACCACCACCACTAGTGCTAGTGTGCACTAGCCATCATCATCGTATCATCACCATAATCATTACCACCACATCATCCAGTTTGATTAAATCCAAGATTGATGCCGATTATCAACTTTTATTACCATGGGGAGAAAGTGCTTTGTTTACAGAAATAAATCTAGTATTGACAGTAAAAAAGGACACGACAAGTTATCCGTATTTCGCTTTCCTATATCTATCTATCTATCTATCTATCTATCTATCTATCTATCTATCTACCTATCTACCTATCTATCTATCTATCTATCTATCTATCTATCTATCTATCTATCTATCTATCTATCTATCTTTGTTCTCTTCCTCTTCACTCTCGCCCCCATCCTCCCTCTTTCTCTCTGTCTTTGTCACTCACTCTTTCCATCTCCCACACACTCTCTCACACTGGTTCACACGCACACTCACAATTTCTCACTTCTGTCTAATCATTACGGCATTTTTCATTTAGACACCGTTCATTATTTCTTCTCTATTCATAATTCACCCTCCTCCCCTCCCCCCTCTCCGTCTCGCTCTGCTCTTGGTGTTTATCATTTTCAATTCAATGAACATCTTAATTTGATTTAATTGTGGCTAGGAACACTTTACCATTCTTCTGCTATGTAAATTTGTATGCCAGAAGTCACATTCGACCACTGAATCTCAGTAGGACAAATGTCTTGTATTTCTGAGTTAAAAGACTATAAAAAGCTTCACAAAACTTCACATAGCAGTCGGTTCCTTTTGTTACGAGTTCGCTTTAAACAGGCTGCTCTGTAGTAACAAGGTTGAAAAAATGTGGTGGTATATATTTTTTTAAATTATACTGTTCACACAACAATTTCACTTACTTTAAATACCATATTTGGAGAGGTTTCAATAGGTATGCCTAGCATTGCTTAACAATAATGCCAGTACGATCTTTATTATGTAATTTATTTAAAGGTTCCACTGTTAGGTTGGAAAACTACCGGCACACTGAATTTTAACTTGTAGATCACATTTTCATTCTTGTGGAGCCCGTATTGTCCCATAATAGGTGTATTTTGATGAAAATAACGGCTAAATATAGGCAAAGCATGTCCTTTTTTATAATAGGTCTTGCAACGAACCTATAAATCTAGACTTTTGATTCTGGACATGTAGGCTTCTCCAGTAAAAGTAAAGTTGATCCAACGCTTAGTCCAAGCATCGGGGCACCATGATTAGTGTCCTGATTGTTCATGGCGTAAGGCATTATGACGTAGTTTGCTTTCCTCGCCGCCTTTACTTTCACCTGGTCTTAAGAAACCTCGCTACCCATTTAGTGCTGGGTGGACAGAGAGGAGCAGTTGAAAAATTGACTTGGCCCGGACTGGGATTCGAACTTCGGACTTGTGACTTGGTAGCTAACTACCCTACCAGATGAGCCATGCTCCCCCTGGTTTCTCTAGACTTCTTTTTACTGTTGCCTCTTTGTTAGCAACAAATTATGTGGATTATTGAAGGCAATGGTGCTATGACTATTGGAATCTCAACTTTAATTATGCTCATCCTTAAAAGTAAAGGGCTTTGGTAGCATAATGGCACGCCAACGGACTAGGATACATAGATATTCTTCTGTAACGAATTCGAGCTCTGACCTGGCGGGAAGCTGGGGCAGTCTATAAACACAAAAACCCAGTCCTATTGTTAAAATTTTATTCATGTTATATTCGTATTTCACCCCCTCAGGTAGTTCACAACGTAGGGCATGGCAGCAACATGGTGACCCTAGCCTGGGGTACAGGCGCTTACGCTGCTCACCTAGTTCAGGATTGTAAACGATTAGTGAAACCTTTCGTCCCCTTGTGGCGACCATTCGATCCAACTTCGTGATTGAAACACGGCATTTTGGCCTCGTTCACCCTCAGCTCAAATACGACAAATGTGTTCATTTTAGCTGTCCTGCCTCGCGACAGCTTGGTCTTCAGCCATCATTCTAGCCCATTTCCCATTAAAAGCAAATCTGTACATTATTTATCTTCTTCCGCAAATGCTGGTTAGGTTTCATTTAAGGCAGAATGATTTTGACATTGAGTGCCTTAGCTTTAGCATTAACGTACACATTAATTGAAATGTATTTTGCTTGGCCTTAATAAATCAAAGCATCATATAGTTTTTTTTTATCAAGAGCTAGAAAGTTTTCATAAACTATTAAAAAAAAGGAACAAATCTCTGTAAAGCTAAATAGGGAGTTCGTGTTTTCTGTACATTTCCACAATTGTTTTGCAGGATAGTATGGTTGAAAAAGTGTGCTTGTGTCGTCATTTACTTGATCTTGAAGTCAATAAACATTACATATATATATAATAAAAAAAAAAAAACAAAACGAAAATTCTGCCAAGCAAAATTAATGAATTTTAGCTACACATCAATACGTGCTGAATAAATTTGCCAAGTGGCCTCTTCAAAAAAAAAAATTCTGGTTTGTTTCTCAAGGCTTTAGTCTGTTGTTTATTGTTTGTTTGTGTGTATTATTAAAATAAAACCAAGCTTAAGAATCTCATCCAGGTTTGATTGAGCTCTCTCTCTCTCTCTCTCTCTCTCTCTCTCTCTCTCTCTCTCTCTCTCTCTTTCTTCTTCTCTTTGTTATCTTCTATCTTTTGAATTCATTCTTGTTGACTACCTGCCTCCTCATCCCTGCTCTCTCTTTTTACTAAATTTTCTTCTAAGCTGTTCTGAGTTACAGTTCGATTTGGCTCATCAATATTTCGCTCGTAACAGTTCTCACCAGCTTCCTCTTTCATTTGCTGATCAACGGTTTCAGTTTATGTTTACAATAATGTTTTATTCTTCATCCCCGCCCATTCTCTGCCACTATAGCACTTTGTCTCCCCGCCCTTTTCCCATGATTCTCCCACCTCTCCACCCCTGCCCTGTCTTCATTTAAAATAGTTAATAACATTCCATCGTCTCGTTTGTACTAGCTTCACCTTTCAACCATATTTCGGTTTCGTTTGGGAATCAGACCGACCAAAATGACTTTGATTTCTGTGGACGAAACACTTGTGAAAATCTTTATAAGAATATTTTATGTTTTGCTTCAGGGAAAGACGAAAATCAGTTTAACATGTGTGTTATTAATTTTCACCTTCTCACACCAAATAATTTTATATATGGAAAGAGAATTTATCATCTGAAGAAACATCTAGTCCGTGATGTTTTGAAATAATGTCGAAATTTCACCTTTATAATAGGCAGGCCTATGCAATAAATCTAGAATATTTGTCTTGATAATTTTCGGACTGATTTCGAAAAAAAGTTCTTTTAGAGATTTAGATTGGACTGCGGTGATCTTGCTTACTTTTAAAATTGGACAGGTTGAGTCGTACTTTTCAAAGAGTGTGTTCTAAGGACTACCATGACCTTATTTGACCAGAAACATGTTTGTCGACTTTGGCTCGAATGTAAATCAAATTAAATGATCCATTTGCATCTCATATGAAATATAGATGCATGTGGCTTGCACGTAAAGAAAATGCACTAAAAATGGTATAGATAATAAAATGCGCTTTAATAAATCTTGATGAATTATTACTCCGACTGGAGACTAAGATAATATGCAATGTTGATCTATAAGGGGGATTCAATATTTACTGTAATCATTGTTCAAAAGACATGATGTAAACAACGTTGTAACTTAATGTTCAGTTTAAATGTACTTGCAATTTCTTAGTTAAAACCAAATATAACACAAATTTTAAACAAATACACATATGGAAAGAAAATAAGATACAGGTTTTAAAGTTTAGACATAAAGTACATTTATTGCTCTTGTTATTTCTATAACGTTGAAACGCACATTCATTCTTTGTGTATATCTACATTCTAATACATCAGGATTTCATGAAAAAACCCTACACACACAAAAACGCACAATGCACACAAAAAGCATTTCCACTTTTACCCGAAAAATCCCCCAAATGATATAAACGAATGACAAACCGATCGAAAAAAATGATAACTCCTGTGCAATAAAAATCTTAAGTTAATTAAAGAAGAAAAAAATTCTTTTGTAAGGATTACATAGTGAATGAGACAAAAAAGTAAAAAAAAAAAATGCGCGTGTGAGCCTCCTACTCGTTGAATGTTCAGCCTTAATGAATGATTTGCAGTGGAAATGAATGCATCCTCCAATTACAGGACTTGACAAATTCTAATACGATTGCAGATTTTTGTGTGTTTTAACACAATGAATTAAAATAAACATGCAATAGTAAAAAAAAAAAAAAATTAAGAAAAGGTTGACTGAGCCTATTGCTTTATTCATGTGGCCACAATATATTCTAGATTGTCCCTGTTGCAGATGTTAGGGAGGTAAATGGCACAGCTGCTGATATCTGCACGGACCTTTTTGTCGTGGGTTCGAATCCACGATCAACGCCATGGCCTGCTAGGGATCTAAAGCCTGAGAACACATCTTCGTGGACTAGCCACTTGCACAAAAATAATGTCGATTTCCTCGGTCAAAGATATTCAAAAGCAAAATCGAATAAAAATATTATACACCACATTATCATTATCACATGAAGCTTCACGGGTGTGAAACCAATTGCCTTGTTCCAGACCTTCTTCCCGGACACCATCCTCATCATCACCCATTTTCGAGCTCTGAGCCTTGAAGAAGCGCATGCATTTTCTGCCTACTCATTAGTTCGGCGTGTCAGCTTTGCTAAAAAATTGTAATCTATTTTGTGACTTATCCTGAGGCATCGTAAACTAGATTTAGAAATGCGTTGTTGTTGCGAATTTGATACTTTGCAAGAAGATTATAGAACTAGTTGGCCTTGGGAAGCAACCGTCGATCTAGCTTAAAAAATTGAAATCTGACCAAACATTTTGAAAATAATCATAATGGATAAGAAATTGACAATATTGAACCAACCTGTGCAATTATCATTCTAAAAAGGCAACGCTTTCATTTTCTATATGAACTGTTTGAAAAAAAAAATCTAACAATAATATCGAGATTACTTTGACAGGAGAATGGGCACGAAGTAGCAACAGTCACTATTCAAGTTCGGGAAAACAATTGAGAACAATCTGTGCAACGAGATCATTATTATTGTCTTTCCCCACGACCAGTCGGAAAAAACGCAAACTATTAATATAGACTAAGTTTTATTGGGATATATGGATACAAAAGAGGGCGGAGCCGAGGGTTATTTGTAATAATTATTCTGGTTTTTAAAGATAATCTGAGCCAGTAATTATAAACAGCTCATTATCATTTCTGATGTTTTTCTTCTTAGTTTTGAGGGTAAAGAAAGGAACATTAAGATTGCGATATTCATATTGGTTTATATTAAACGAATACATTGAACACAAAAATTGATTTATTTACTGTGAAATTTTCGAACTAACTATACATAAATCTTGCTACAGTAATATTATTTACAACCAGGAACGAATAATGACAATGAGCACACACACACACATATAATATATATATATATATATATATATATATATATATTAAAACAATCTTCTAATAGGTTCCTTCCGTTATGCAGTCAGGCATAAAATTGGGCATCAATTTCGTATCATTCTTCGTTATACAAAAATTCTAAATATATGTACGTTGTAATGCTTTATTTTCTAAAGAGCAGTTTACGCTTGAAGAAAAGAACAAGAGGCTGAAAAAGCTTCAAACAAAGACAAACAAAAGAAAATGATGGTTTTAGGCATTTATTATTTTTGCGACGCTACCGAATATGTTATATTAAAATTTTTGGCCATCTCTTCCAACATTATCATCATTCTTTATTAAGAATGCCTTTCTCGAAGTCTTTTTAAGCAAAAAAAAAAAAGTATGTGGTTGAAATTACCTATGATCAAATAATCCATATATTAGTGCTTTTTGTAAAACAACAACCAAAAAAAAAAAAAAAAAATGCTTTGGCTCCAAATACGTACAAGTCGGAGTAAAAGGAAAAAAAACCCCAACCAACTTTTTAATTAATAATCCCAGTTTGAGTTTGAGTTTTTTGTGTATAGCCAGTCCACAACAAGGTGATCTCAGGCTTTCAGGCCCTCCGTCAGGCCAGGGCACCGGTAGCGGGGCTCGAACCCGCGACAGAAGGGTATGTACTTCGTTAAGTTGCTAAGCATTTTAAGTAAAATCTTACAATACAGATCACCCCCATCCACTAAACCGAAGCCTCAACATTCGGAGCCGAGCACTTCAGACAATGTAGAGTCTGTGCCATTAAAAGAACTGAATGGTTTAAAAATACTTTTTATTGCGTAGATTAATTTTGTTCAAAATTTTCTATTCCGCATTAAAGTATTTTGTTTTAAAATAATTACATTAAAATAGCAAGATCCGTTTTGTTTTTAGGCTACTTTCTTCTTCGTCTTTGTGTTTTGCGGAACGAATGGAGTATTGTTGTGACTAATTTATAGTAACATTAACCTAAAAAAATTTAAGAAAACATTAAAACAGGGGAACTTTTATACAGGTCTTTTAAACGATAAATTATCTTGCTCAAAACATTCAATGCATTATTTTTGGGAATAAGTTTAGAGCTGTTAAGGAATTCCTATTGAACACAAATAAAAGCTATCATATTGGATGCCTTTTTCTTTTTCTTTTACTATAAGAATCAGACGGAGAAGAAAAAAAAAAAAAAAAAAAAAAAAAATATATATATATATATATATATATATATATGAAACTAAACGGCACTATCCAGCCTCTAGCTGTTATCACAGCATTTTACGTGCTTTTTCCCCCCCTCCTCAAAGCCACATTTCACAACTTAGTTTTGTACTAGAGCCATCCAAATTCATTGGAATGCTGCTGGGGTTTACCTGAAACAGACATGTTCGGTTATTTACTACTTATTCTTTGCTACCATCTCTAGGCAATTTTACATTATTACCAAGTTTTTGCTTGTTATCCGTTTCCAAAAAAAAAAAAAAAAAAAAATTCTTTGTCCAGCACTAGGGTCTACCTATTTTGTCGTCCATTACCCATGTAAGAGATAGATAGATAGATAGATAGATATATAGATAGATAGATAGATAGATAGATAGAGAGAGAG
>BLXT01002238.1:3100886-3111842 GCA_019648995.1 Plakobranchus ocellatus | reverse complement strand
AATAATAATAATAATAATAATAATAATAATAGTAGTGGTAGTAGTAGTAGTAGTAATGAACAAAAAGTTGGTTTTTATGGGCCATCTATACAAACTCGTTCACAGTTCAAAGGTTTCAAGTGGTACTGCGGTTTTGTATCAAACGTCCGTATGGTATAGGCCTGTTCTATTGTATAAAATGTTTAGGAGAAATTTTTAAAAAAGTACATATTTTTGTGTCATACTCGGAGAAATAAGAAAATGAACTTTCAAAAATTTGTAAAATGTATAATATTGAAACTTTAAGCAATCATCAGCCAATAATCTGTTATTTAATAGGATTTTCTTATTGTTTTCTACATTAGAAGCTCGTACACTCCACAATGAAGTTGGATCTAGAGAGATCAGGTTGTTTTTTTTACTTTGTAGTACACCTTACGAAAGATCTGTATCTAAACTAATCCAGATGGGTAGATACTTGATATAATTTAGAGGTGGTCAAAAGGCAATTTGAATATTATGAATATTTCAATAAAAATTAGAATCACCCTCCTCTTAAAACAAAATCTCTATGTTTAAAATTAGGCACATAATTGAATTCACAGAAAAAAATGGGCGTTGAAGTTCTATATGAATCTTATTTGAAAAAGACAAATGGATTGAACACCAAGCCCTATAGCGTCAGGGCCAAACTAGCTCTCTATCTCTTGGGTTACAAGGAGAGACAATTTGTATTAACGAACACCAATATCTATAAATACAAGCTAAGATTTTGGTAAAATTTTTGTTTGGTTTTGGATTTTAAATTGATAACATTTACTCTCGCTTTGAACCGAATTAGAGAGCACATAAATGAATTGATGTATTTGTTATATATAAAACTGTTAAAAAAAAATAAAAGGTACAGTCGAGCATTTAATCAAAAGACAATGTTTTATAGATACCAGCAGCAAATTTTCTTATCTTTTGAGAATTTTTTATGCATAACGTAAAAGTCAGAGAAGCGATAAAAGATTGTCTTGGCACAGAATGATATTTGAACGTCGAACCTTTCACTTGGTAGCCAAGTGCGTCACCAGATAAGCCATCGCTCATCCTAGTATATCTTTAGTAAGAATAATTTTTAAAATATAATATCAGTTTTTACAAAACCAATTAGAGAATATCGTTAGGCACATTGGGTGCTTTGAACTGTTTCACGTGCCCACAATTATCTTTTAATTTTCATGCAGGCACAGGTTGGTTTCAACTGTTTTGACAAGCACGGTCATTTCCTATGTGCAACGAAAGAGTCTGACTACCAAGTAAGCCAACGAAAAAATAGAACTTTATTATACCCAACTTCTGACGCAACATCTTTAAGAAAAAGGAAGCAAATAACAGACAGTAATCAGACTGCCTGCTCTTGCTTCCAACTTTTCTAACAAACCCCTACGGAGAATGAGCTTAGAGGAAAACATCAGCATAGTGAGTTTTATATATCTTTTTTGCAGAATTTCACCTTTAAATCCTGTTTATTTCTTTATAAACTTTAGATCTCAAAGTAAGTTTTCTATATCTGACAACAACCTGATTTTTCCAATACTATGTTACAATTCCAAACAAAAATTAGAAAAAAAATTTTTAGCTGAAAAATACTAAACTTACTACTTTTTGTAAAACATCCATTTGCAAAGAGTAAACGTTCGAATCTTGTTAAAAGAACCACATGTGAAATTTTTTTAAAAGAGCGGTATCTGCACCGGATCTCTTTCTGTTCTCACAAAAGTTAAAGTTTTGCGTTAGTCTTCACTAATCTAGCCTCCATCAAAGTATCAATTGACTTGGGGTTGCGCTTCTTTTGAACCAATCAGATTCCTAGTCATAATTTTTTTATTCGCACCAAATAGCATACCAAGTTAAAAAAAATATTTGTGTTTACATATTCCGAAACCCTAAAGCACGCGGTGTTCTGAAAAATACTACTTTCAATGCTTAAGACTCTCTGAATCTAGTTCTCATCAGCCACAAATGCGAGGAATGGTTTTAGTCTGCGGACATTATGCTTCACGTTACCTCCACCGTTCTTGTAACAGAGAAATGGAAATCTCCAGACGTTGGAAAGATCCACAGCGTAACCGATGGTGGAGAGCAGGAACTGAAAGCGGTTCTGCCAATGTTCTCTGGGTGGTAGATTCAGCATCTCAGAATCCCCGGATCCTCGAGGATGGTCGGACATCTCCAGCTTCTCCCATGGAGCTGTAAATCGTGTAAACATATAAAGTATTATATATGCATATAATATATGTTATGCTGCGCTGACTAATGCTGTTATGACATCTATAGATACACTCATTGCAAAAAAATAGAAAAAATTCCACTGAATTGTCATAAGTTTGGCTCCATGACCTCAATGTTGAATGCAATATTAATGGTTGTGGCAAAATAGCTATCAATCTGCCCTAAAGAGTTATATAAGCTACTAAGCAAGCAATTTTTTGCTTAGCAAGTATCTACGGAATTTCATTTGTAATCTTCATTTTTTTTCTTGATAAAGCCTTGAGGGCGAAAGGTTATGTTGTTTAATTTGTTCTTATAAGTTTGAGTTGGTGATTGTATTCTTCAACTATATTTATTACTAATCAAAGAAAGACCACATTAATATTAACAACGACGTAATCTGGAAAACAAACCAGTCCTTTTTTTAATATGTCATGACTGTTTTAGCTAAAAAATTAATAACTTTATTGTGCCGGAGCCAACGAAAAAAATGAAGAACTTTTATTGTTTTAAACATAACCTAGAAAATAAGAATATTTTGAAATTGAAATAGTTTTTCTTCTGAAATAAAGACGGTTTATTTGCGAGGTAGGAAAAAGTATTGACAATGCTGATTAGACATTTACTTAAAAAAAAGGTTAATTTTGAAAAGATAATCCTACTCTACACAAACCTATAAGAATCGTTTTGCCTACTTTGTGCTCGCTTGCTTTTTTTGCTCATAGCAAGTAAAATGTTGAGATCTTTTGCAACATTTTAAATTTAATAGAAGCGTTGCTGACTGTGACTTACTGATCCTGCATAAAAGATTGTATTTTGAGGTCACTTACTTTCATCAAATTGTAATTGATTGCTTTTTAACAAAGGGAATTCTCCTATATGAAAACAACTCTTATCATATTTGACATTTGAATTTCAAACCCGTTGAAAACACATTAGCTTAACACTTAAAAGTAATATACGCAAAAATTTGCAAAGGAAGAAAACATTTTAAAATCTCTTTTATTTTTAAAGCTTCAAACATACTTTTGTGTGATGGTTGGTCATTTTCATCTTTGCTTTTCTGATCTTCTCCATCACTATCATCTCCGCCGGACGGAGAACTGGCCATTATGGGCAGAACCACGCCCACCTGCTGCAGACAAAAAGACACGATTGGCTTACAAATTTCATTCATAACTCCCACGATAGACTAATTTTATGAAATTGGTGTCATCATCATCATCTTCAGAGTACAAAATTATTCGCGTACAGAAGTTTGTCTTAAAACACGAAATGGAAATTGTAATAAAAACCTGTGAAACAAACAAAAGAAAAAATACCTTTTAAATAAGGGTATTTCCATATATAAGACTAAAGCGGAATGGATAAACAAGCGCCATAGTACGTATATTTAGAAAAAAAATACAAGGTCCCTTCTCGAAAACTAAGCTAAAACCTTTTAGAAGACGAAAGAATTCTCCGTGGAGACGCGTGAGAGTCCGTAAAGTTGGAATTAAAACAAAATGTCATGGCTGATAGCATTTTTTAAATCTAATCAAAAGTCATGTCAAAATAATAACGACCTGAAAGTCATATCAAATATTTTCAAGCGAAGTTTAAACCATTGGTCATCTTTTGGGAAGCAGACATTAAAAAAAATTCGTTCCCAAACATCAAGTTGACATTTAAGAATAACACAGTTTTTTTTTTTTACAATGGCAAAAAAGTAATGTAAAAAGTGTACTTCAATAAGTCAGAGAAAACAAAAAGCAGGGAGACTTTAATGGAAAAATGTTAAACAAACTATGAATTAAAATAAAACATGAATGGTATTTATCTTTAAAAAAAGGACTTTAACTATTAGTTTGAGCATTGTTTGCTTATAAGTAAATGACTTTAATCTATCATGAACTTTAAGTTCTATCGAGTGGGAGGTCCAATTTTTAAATCATAGTCCGGGCGAGGATAATTTTATATTACCTCCTTGTGTCCACCCAACACCACAAGGGTAGCTAAGACTATTAAGACCTGGCGAAAGCAAAGGCGGTAAGGAAAGCAATGTCAAATTACCTCAGAATGCTAAGTATGCCAAGCACAATTCGGACCCTATTTCTGTTTCCCCGACACTTTGACTAGATATAAGTCTCACTTTGCTTTTTTACATTAATTTTTTGACTTTGAGTTATCAATAATATTTAATGCGTTTTTGCTTTTGAAATGTACTTAGAAAGGCTATGTTCTAATGAAATTAGAGATGAGAAAACTTGGCTTAGAAGCGAAGAAAACATCTTAGTTACTAAACATTGCTCAAGCCTTTTGAAGACTATTTCGAAGTAGTTTGATTTGAATAGTCAATTACATGATTCGCCGTAATACAAAGTTTTAGGTTTTGCCTACGTCGCTGCTTATGGCAAAAGTTTGAGAAAAATGTGATGGAGTAATTTAGGTCGCAGCTTTAAAATATGCATTGCAGCTATGACAGGCTATTATACAGTTGAATTGCGTTCAGTTTTAAAAGAATGTTACACAATTTTCCATTTTCTAATATTGAATCCTTTCCATAATCAGCATTTTAGATATACCTGAAACTTCATACTTCTCAACTATTCTAAACGGTAATATTCTCAAAATACAAATTTCTGCAGCGTTGTCAAAACAAAAAAAAATTAAATACGTAACTAAGTTTTTCTTTGCGACAAAACGTATTAAACAATTATAAATTTGTCTTACCTCTGCCACACGCCCATTCTTGACTGATTCGTCGTGGCGTGATGAACCATCTCCTTTCTCTGGGTCTGCCATGTCAGACAGCGGATGTCTTGGTAAAGGTGGAACGGGGCAGGTTATTACAGGTCGTTGGTCACTCTCATCTTTGGCCTGAGGAATAATATAATTATAAAATAAAAACCAACGCTGTTATTTCTTATTACTTTGCCTTGAAATAGTTACTGAAATCTGGCGATCTAAGATGATATGAACTGCTTTCAAGATTAAGCAATACCTAAAAAATCACTTCCACTGCATAGAACATAATGTTAAAGTAACATTTGAACTGGCTAAAACACATAACAGAGTTTTACTAACTGAAGTTTTTTGTGATCCGCTTTTTTAATTTGAATTTTGCTGATAAAAAGCTCTGACTTTTAATCCGTTAAAAAAAAAAAAAATTTAAGAATAAACTCATACAAGAAAAAAAAAGGAAAGGTATTATAACATCGTAACTTTCCAAACACCAGTTTTAGAGAAATTTTGATCCTTTGATTGCATTTTCTTGAGGCATACAATCACATTTTAATACATCCTCTTTTCTTTCGTTATGATCGTTTTTTTTATTGTATAAAACGTTCAAGCAATAATAACACTATAAAAAGATGAACAGTATCAATTTTAGCTTTAAAAAAGGAGGTTCTGATGAACGAAGCAGTTTCTTGCCATAACTTGACGCTTTCCTAAATATATGATCACTCTCATTCCATTCTTTGAAATGCATCCTCTGAATTTGTATCAAATTAAAGTTAATTTGTGGATAGTGTCGATGTCTCAAAATTATCTGATATAAGCATTTTTGTATCTCTTCCTGTCTTTTTGAGACCAAAAGGTTACAGTTGACTGCACATTTTTCATATAATTCTATCCTAGCCCATCAAACATTTTCAGCTGTTTGTTAGAACGTTTAGGTTTGTTTTTTGTGAATAGCCAGTACTCAACAAGGTGATCTCAGACTTTCAAACTTGGTTGAGGGATCGAATGTTCGTTTAGACTGATACGAAGAAAAATTTTGATGATGGAATTAAGGCCTTCTACTTTTTTTTCCTATTCATGACATACTCTTTCTTCTGACTTTTTCCCCTGTGTAACAAATCTATAAGGACCCAGGACAAATTTACAAGCCATCACAGTGTGACTTATTCTGAATTCTCTTCTTTTTCTCTTTCTTTTTATATTTAACAACATGCAAACATATGTTGATCATAAGTGGCCTCCTATAAATTTCCACAGTTGCTCTGAAAATAATGCTCTTTACTTTTTTGTTATTTACTCGTTGAAAAACAGAAAAGATATTTATATATTGTCAAAGTCTGTCTATTTTATCAACCTTTTACAATGAAAGCCATTTATCCTAGAAATTTTGTCAGTATTTCACAAGTAGCCCCTCACCATATACTTGATTCTGCGCAATTCATTGATTTAAACATCTCCATTATTTTTTACTGTGCAGTACCTCTATATTAATTATAAACGACAGCTTGAACTCACAACAGATTAGTCCTGCATATCTCACACCTGGTTCGCTTGCAATATGCGGGTGGTATTGATTACTGCCGTAAGCGACACTGGGAAAAATTTTCAGGAGGCGGAAAAAACTGTCCCATTTTGACAATTCCTAATCAATTCTCTTATACATCGGAGTAAAAGCTGTTTTTTTTTTGTATCTTTCTTTGTCTATAGAATTTTTTTTGATAATCTTCATTCGATTCTGAGTTATAGGACATATGGCAGTTGGGAAATTGCTAAAATATTTTGATTACTGCCGTAAGGGCACATGCGGTGCTTTTGAACCGAAAATTCGTCATTGATTAGAGCCGTAAGGACACATACGGCTGTTGTAAAAACGATTTACACCAAGACCCAAAAATATAGTCACATAGCTGTTGAGCACTTACGGCACAAAGTAGCAAAATGTAATACAAAAGAGAACTATTTTTTATTTGGTCATTTTCGGACTCGCATGTTTGTTTTATCTTTGGTTTTATTATTATTTTTTTTCTGAGAATCGGGGTGGAGGTAGGGATGTACGGGTTTAGCTTGAAATTTGATCGATATTTAAATGTTCCTATGCATGATAGTTTAAAGAGAATGTTACAAACAAAAAAAAGCACGTTTTTCTAACCACTAATAGCAATCGTAATGGTTTTTTAATAGCACAGGATCGTTTATACCGATCGACTTTGTAGCAAAGTTTCTTGCTAAGTAAAGAGGAGAAAGCAAAGTGCTATGTCAATCGAATAATGCATTCATTGAAACCAGCAAATTGACGACATTGGAAACCTAAACAAAAAAAATGAACAGGTTAAATAAACCTTTATGTGTGTTAGGCTCTGCCTCACCGTGCTTCTGTCTGTCTGTTGCTCTCTCTCTCTCTCTCTCTCTCTCTCTCTCTCTCTCTCTCTCTTTTCTTCTCAATCTTCCTCTTCTTCTCTCTCTTTGTTTCTCCTCCTTTATCTTTTTCTCTCTCAGTCTCTACGCTTTTCTATCTTCACCCGTTCATTCCAGCTCTTTCTCTTTGCTTTATTTTTCAGTTTTCTTTCTCATCTCTCTTGCATTTCCTTATCCCCCTCTTTTCTTTTCTTCATTTTCAGTATTTTAGGCCTTCCCATGCTATTGATATGACTATGTGTAATCATGTGAGAAGAAAGATACCGATTCGCAAGCAGTGCATTAAGGTCATGCATTGCACCATACACATGTGTGTACAATATTGTTCAACGAAAAACAAAAACAGGTCTCTCTGGCTTTTGCTCATCAAGAAATTTAGTGGGAGCCAACGATCATCAAATCTGCTGTTTTCAAACGATATAATATGTGTGCCTTACCTTGCATGTGTTTCTATTCTGATTCTTTTGAGCGTGAAGTCGTGAACTTTTTATCATTTGCTATTCATAATCATGGCGTTTTATTAACTTAATATTCTTTGAACATACTGAAGTTAAAAAAAAATTTTTTTTCATTAATTAAAACATGTACTTCATTACGAGAAGTTTTTGCCTTAATGGATATGCATGCGACTAGTTGGAATGTCATGGATTTATCTGCTTCTTTACGAGATTATTTTATAATAGAGTGAAATTCATCCAACCCTTTTTGACTGATAGAGATAGGACGTTTGATTTCCGTTAAATAAAATTTGTTGCATATTTCCCAAATGAATGCTTTTGTATGCTGATTTCAATTTTGTCTTTCGCAGGCTTCAGAATAAAGGGAAACCGCTTTTTTGTTTTCTCTATTCAAGATAACATATCTAATTTGACTCCAACATACCAGCCATGCACTCATATCCATTAGTAGGAGTAATTTGTCTTTTGCATTTTAAATATTTTGCGAGACAAAAGCGGTGAGCAATATTCATCCTTTTAACTGCCAGGCTGTTTTATGATAATGTCGCAGTCCTCTGCGATACAGCTTTTGACTTACTTTTAACCAGATATTTCAGGACGCTTCAGCGATTTCTGCGATCTATTTACTCAGGAAATTGCAATATCTTCAATCTTATACAAGTAATCGTATATGATTCAGACAACTTTGATTTTCATCATTTCCAAACGCAGCAGAAAATTTGCATCGATCCTCAGATCATTTGAGATAATCTGGATTAAACTCAGAATAAAATATTCAGTTGGGAGCAATATTTTGATGATTTCTCTCCTGTGTATTGCTATAAATGACTTAATGTTTTTAGTTATAAATTTACTTTCACATTGCCTGTGACAATGAGTTCTCTTTAATAGACTAAATGGATCAGAAACCACTCCAAATCTTGCCGAAAATGTAACAAAACGTTTATTAATTTGAATCAAGAACAATTTCAGAACAACAATTTAAGTTCCTTAGTTACTGTCTTAGATCTACAAGCTCCTTAACATCCCTCAGTACCTCTGTCAGCTCTCCCAACAATTGTACAGCGCTCTCTTTTATATCTACAGCCTATAGCTTCTAGAAACATTAGCTATGCAACGCATAAACTTATTTGGTCAATATTAAACAAACAACTCATTCTAGAAAAGAGTAGAATGTACACTTTGTAGTCCAGATTAGCTACAAATATTGGTCAATCAAATACTCATTTATAAGCCTCCACCCTCCCCCCCCCTCACACACACACACCTTTTCAAACATTTAAACATAAGCATGACATGCCTATCGTGTCACAAATATACAATCTAACAACTTCCTGTAAACAATCTTCTCACATGTTCGATCTTCTGAAAATCCCTAGATCTAAAAGGTAAACAAAGCTAAAACAATAAGAGCACTGGTAAACCAAAATTAATCTAACCTAGCTTTACTCAAAATTTGACCAAGCATTTCAACTACAAGTAAACAAGGCCAAACCACAACATCAGCCATTCCAAGTTTAGATCCTGACTCGTCTGTTTTCTCAAGATGTGTAAAACATCACTTATGCAGAAGGTATCAAGAAATAAGATTTTTCTAGTCTCTAATTTGCAGACGGGTACATCGATTTAATGTAACAGAGAATTTTTTTTGTGAAATCTCGCACTGTTGAGTTGATTTCTAATCTACTTTTTCACTATTCGTACAGTATAAAAACATGTGAAGCAACAGACATAAATCTCCCTATGAAATTTTTCTTAAGCCTTGGAATCCGCAATCTCCCTCGCGCCTTTCTTTTATCTTCCTGTTTAATGATCTACCATCTTCCTGTTTAATGATCTACCATTTTTCTAGTTGAATAATCATGATCAAGATTCTCCTGGCGTTTGATAACTTGGAATAATTAGGTGTTCGACTGATGCTGTTGCTGTTGCTCATATGTGGTGTCTCTGGAAGCTGAAGGCAACATGCTTGAAGAATTGTTTACTTCAGAAAACTTTGACTGCGCATGGCTAGATGTGAGAATGATAAGTTCTCTTGTTCTTCATTACTATCTGTTGTTGCAACAACAGTAGAGCAGCGTCGTCCAAGAGAGAGCTCCGAATGATCTCGTGGAGAATGCTATGTTTACAAGGTTGTCCTAAAGTTACTTGGTCTTTTTGCAAAAGGGAGAGTGTAGATCACACGTTCTACGCTGTCTGAGTATAAAATGTGATCTTACAAAATTATTTTTACATGATTCGTCTTCCAAGTGCCTCTTTCAAATTGGCCAACCCTTCAGGGCTAGACCGGTTCATTGCCTTCAGGCGCAAATCATATCCCCTGTGTTGCCATTCTCCTGAGTTTGAGGACAAACAATGTCATACAATGGAATATCCAGAGACATACACGAGTTAATTCGTCTGACTCTTCATACAACATGCTGAACCAGATGGACGTTATCAGCTTCTCATTCTCTCTTTTCTACAGGTCATCCTTGTAATCTGATCAAGCCTGACACTTTTGGTATCGGCACTTTTCATTCAAAAGAGATGAGTAAACTGGTCACCAATAATCTTAGGGTATATCATGGTAAATCTATGCCTATTTTAATAGTAAACATGATGTTCAAATTTTAAAAAATCTAGTTATGAAATTATAAGCGCTAAAGTCATGTGAATAGTCACAGGCTAATGACACCGTAAGTGCTATTAACAGACTGCAATCGCCAGGTTCGTCTGGACTTTTCGGTCACTGAGTAGAGCCGTAAGTGCGTACTTACGGCGGTATTCAATAATTTTTTTTAATACATGGAACAAAATTCAATTGAATACAACCGTAAGTAAACATACAACGGTAATCAATAACGATTTTGAAATAACCCTCAACTGTTTGCTCTTACCGTAGAAAACAAAATCTGTTTTTGTACTTGAGTACATACAGCTTTTTTCAAACCTAAATTACAGCTTTATTTGAATACGTAAGAGAGCAGGACCCAGCTAGAAATGTGCGGGATGAGATGGCGGATTCAAATATGCAATAAAACGCTTTTCGCCAAAAATGTCACTTACGGCAGTAATCAATACCACCCGCGAATAGTGCTACCAAAGCTTCTGAACTTGGTACATAAATGACCCCCCCCCC
>BLXT01002238.1:3065099-3077153 GCA_019648995.1 Plakobranchus ocellatus | reverse complement strand
CTCCCTGGACCAGCCATTACTTTCCGCAAATCTCTCAAACCTTGTCAGCCAAATGTCGAGGTCATCCCTCCCATCTCGAAAGTTGGGCAGTCTAATTTTTGTTACACCGTTGTTCAAATCTTGTAGTCTTTTGCGCGTTCCTGGTTGTGGTCGAAGTGGCACCAGTTGATTCATTATTCTCCCCCCCNNNCTCCCCCCTTTCGGTGGATTATGGGCGTATGTATACATGTGTATATATCACTTCGCTCCGAAGATTCGCAATGAGGCACACCCCACTAGCCAGTCCAGCAGGGACTATCCATTTGCAATCTTTTTTAACTGTATAAAACCTTGATGATGCTGTTTGTGAGTATGCTTGTATTGATGAACGCGCCATATATTCTGCAGGGTCAAAATGCATGCTAGCGCCCCGGCTCGCCTTACTGTGATCCAAAATAAACTTCTGCGAATGACGACATCGACTTCATAAAAAATTAAGGGCAAATGGGATCCACGAGAGAAAGTCCAAGGACTGGCTTTCTTGGCTTCATTTCAATGACGTCGAGAAAAAAATTATTGGTGGTAAAGGTTAGTGATGATACTGATTTGGATAAGGAAGATAAGTAGAAAAGAGGAGAAAAAAAATCTGACACGAGAGAAGTAAAGAAAATGATCAAAATTGATGTGAAAGATAAAGACAAGGTGAAACTAAACGATGGGGAGATAGGTCTGCTGGTAGCTTTTAGAAAGAAATGATTTCAGAAAAGGCAATGGCCGTAATTTATCTATCATTGAATTAAGCTAGTCTACTTATCTATAATATTCATTAAAATATCAAATTTGTTTCAAAACGGTGAAAATGACCACAACGATCTACCAAATGTTTCTTCTTCTTTGTGGATCTAGGCTTCCCATAGGAAAGTTGGCCACTGTGCTTTAGTCTTAATCTGGGTCTAGATTTATGGCATGGCACATTCGTTTTGAAATCGTTTTATGCTAGATGTAGACCAGGAAAAGGTCTGGCCTGTTACTACACCAAACACCAAATTAGAAGAAGTGATGAGTCAAATCTGTATGTTTGCTGTCCGATATGAACAAGGAGACCTTTATTAGTTTGAAGAGAAGATTTGTACCAGAATCTCTCCTCACTCTGCCTCAGGAAAAAAATGGCACACATACACACAAAACAAGGTAAACATTAATCTTAAAGTAGCAAAGAATGTGGACACATGACTAACTTTAAGAAATAAAATATTGTTTGTCTACCCCACTAAATATTGATCTACGATTAGACTCTTTATGATTATCTAGATTCTAAATCTCATATCATGATATTTTTTTTTGTTACTATCTTCATTTACTTCACTAATTTGGATATCTAGTTTTGATTTATCAACAAATCTGTTTTCAATATTTCACTTAAAAATCTATAAAATCTTGTCCAACCAAATGTACTTCGGAAACAGGTCGACAAGTCACAGGGCCGCTAAGTTACAGGATCGCTTCGCAACAGAAGTGAAATGGTATTAAAGCAAAATAACACGTTTTATTATCACAGTCATTTATATCATGAGAGTTAGGCCCATTGTCTGTGTATCATACATAATGTAAGGCTATGCTCTGGTATGCGATTACTGTAACAATCAAATCGGCCACTTGACGGACATTACTGAATTTTAAACCTCTTCCATGATAATGGCAAGAAGATTAAAGATTTTTTTTTTCGGGACTCTAGGCCATTGTTGAGGTATGTGGTGCTAAAACCAGGCACACAAGCAGAAATTGACAAACAGACGGGCAGATAAACGTACACTTGTAATCCAATAGAGTTCATAATAGTAAATGGAATTGATAGGCCCCGTGACTTAGCAGCATTGTGACTTAGTGCAGATGTGACTTGGATGCTCTGTGACTTGCAGAGCTTCAGATCTACAAGTGATCAGCGTTGAAAGTAGCCTTGGCGTTGCTGGGCTAAGCAACACAATCTTCGTCATACATGTAGCTAGGCTGCCATAAACTCAATTTAGCTAGGCCAGTGACGTCAAATGCAGACAAAGCCTATTGGAGATCACAGTGAAGTCCCCCAGTTTAGATGCATACTATCGCCAAGGCAGTGAACAGGTTGTATGGCAGATCAAAGAAGCCACAAAAGCATTTAACCCATCCACTGTGCCAAAGCTGCTCTCAGATTTTCAGGCCTCAGTATTGAAGGAGGGTTCGTGCAAGTCTCAGGGTGGGTCCCTACTTGTAAGGAGTTTATTTTATTTTATTATTATTTTTTTTAAATCAAGAAATGCATAAAAGAAAAACTCGACTCAAAAAGGCCTTATATATTTTGCCCTTCTTGACACGCTCCCCCCCAAAAATTATTTTCTCCACGGAATTCGTCCAATGTGCACCTGAATAGTCGCTACTTACAAACTTTTCTTTTAATTCTTTCTTTTTAACTGATTATGTAAATTGTCACAAAATAATTACAGACTGTTTGCCTTTTAAAAACTGAACATGATGGAAGCAAATCATAGAAACAAACTTTCTTGGAATCCACGCGCAGTTGCAATCCATGCTGTTGCAATGTTTAAAAATAATTTGCATGATGAAATAGAAGCTAAAAGAATAATAATGCGTATGTACAAAGAACTAGCATTCTGTTTTAAAACCGGTGAGAGATATGTTTGCAAAACGAATGCATCTCGAAGTTTACAAGATTAATGGAGTGAATAAATGGATATCAATTTTTGTGCAGAAAGCAAAGTAGGCCCCCTTTGTCTTTTAAGAAGCAGAGCAAACGCTATAGGCCTCAATACTTTTTGCCTCTTTTTCTAAAAATGAATCAACTAGTTAAAATAATACTTATATCCGTCTTCTCTTCGGCCACACAGGTAAAAATCTATAACATGATTAAACGTTTTGCTCTTTATGTAATTATTCAAACATTACAAGTGACTTATTAAAGATTATTTCTAGATTTAAACTGAGGCTTTATCATATTGTCTGTAATTATATATGTGTATGTGTTTTTTTAAGTTTGTATAAAGTCTGGATCATCGGCCACATTAATATCATCTCGGTTGCCAATGGCCTACAATCAGTCCAAAAACTGATCAAGCTCCTGTGTATCAACCACGTCGTGTGCAAAGCAATTATTTCCACGGGTAGTAACTTTAGTGAGCAGCAGTCTTAGGCAATAATTTTGATTTCTTGCCCTTGCTTCAAAACAATAATGTGACCATGCGTTTTGAAAAAAGAAACCTTCAACATATATTATTTTGAATTATTTAATGTTGATGTTGTTGTTTTTGTTGTTGTTGATGCAGTTGTAGTTGTTGTTGTTGTTGTTATTCTTTTTGTTGACGCTGATGATGAATGATAGCGACGATAATGAATATGATGAGGAGGATAAGGATAATAATGAGAGACGGTGAACAAAATGGTTCAGATGATGGTAATCACGATTGTGACCTTAGTGTTCCTAGTGAAGATGCTGCTGCTGAGGATGATGGCGATAGTGATGATGCCAAATGTAAAGCCTAAAGTGATGTATTCGAACCAACATTTTCGGCGGGCAACAAACGCAAAAAAAAAAAAAGCACGCCCAGTGGAACAATATTTCATTGCAGGTAGCTCATCCAAAATTTATATTGTTGCTTGTANNAAAAAAAAAAAAAAAAAAAAAACCCTCTAAATTTTGCTTAATTAAAAACACGAACAACATCCCCGATGAAATCCGTTACGCCATGGTGTGAAATAAATAACAAACTTAGCACAGTAACCCTCAGCTGTTAAAAAATAATGTATTACGATAGTTCCTTACTAGAATATTTTTTTAAAAATATCAGCAACATGATTTTTTTCTTGAAAAGGCAATTCTGTTATACTTTTATAAACCTATTAAAAATTTTTCAGAGGTAAAATTAATTTGGAGTCTTAATCTAAATTTTATTTTGCATAAATTTTTTAAAAGTCAGGAACATTTCGGTTCAACAAAACACCATCGCTTAAAGTAACATAAGGTGTGCTTAATCTTTTTGTAGAGTAGTTATTCTCACAATTCAAAGCATACAGAACAGAGTAATAAAGGTTTTTCAATTACGACTAAATCTGGCCTTGAAAGTTTTCATTGCTTTCTTTCAAAAAATTCTCCTTTATTTCAAACTAGCTCTCGGGCTACATCTAACAGGTTTGGGATCTAAATTCCTCAAGTCTGCCAGCTTTTATTATAGTGCAAAAGTATATTATTTATAAATTAAAAAAAATATCATTCGAACTATACCAAATAGCTTCGAAAGCTCTTTTCTCGCGGTGGAATTAAGTGTGGCATCTTTTTGCCTTCGTTTTCTGCGCACAACCATATAAAATTTTTTGTACAATGGTAACTGGATAGAACATAATGCTGCATACCAGGGCGAAAAGAAATCTGGGGAAAAAAAGGTTACCTTTATAATAGTTCATATTCTGAAGGGACGATTGAGAAATTAGATCCTGAAGTGAGGCCTTCACCAACGGTGTCAGAAATTCATTTGTCAAGACTAAAATTGATACTAGTAATTGATGGCAATGTTTAGGCTACAGCTGAGGTAGATGGTAAGTTATGGGAGGAAATGAAAAGCTGTTTTTCACTTCTCGTGTAGCAGCCAAGGTATGCTGTTCTAAATCAAGGTTTCTATCAACAACTGAAGCGCTCGGTGTTGATTATGAGTATGTCGGAAACTAGTATAGATTTTTTTCGCACGATATTATTAAAGTGCTTCGAAACAAAACCCTTAGATCTTAAATGTACTTTGCAAAATACTGTAACTCTCTTTTCCAAAAAATTATGAAAGGAAAATTAGAGAAAACATCAATTCATTTGATTCGAGACTATAAAGTTATATAACGACAATCTATCTGTGCTCTAATGGTGTCTTTCTTTAGGTGCCCTGTATGGACTAGATATGGGCGAACATGTTCCCACACAGCCTGTTCTCAGTTAAGTTATAATTATTAATGCTTTGTTGTTACCATAACTTAATGTCCATGAGTTAAGACTTTCAATTAGTTATTTTCTGTCTACATGTACTGCGTTTACAATCGTTCCAGTGATTGTTAAGTGCTTTAAGCCTTGTGTTGGCAAATATATCCTAAAAGTTGTGGTTGCCTGTGGCTCTTCGATTTTGCATTTTCTTCACTGATGCCTTTATCTCTTCTTTAAGGACAGTTGGACAGAGTAGGTCTTTCTCTCAGTTTTTTCACACCTACAATCTTTGAAAAAGATCTTCAAAATAGTACTTTCATCTTTTCCATTAACATTATTCCGTCTTTTGATTTAATGCATTTAATGTTCTCACTACTCACATCATAGCGGGCATGAATTTATTGGCCATATTTAGCGCTGTTTCCCGACACTTTTGATTAATCCATTTTCCTTTCGCAACATTACATTTTATCTGGATTTTGATGTTTAGGTCTTTGTATTTGGCTTTTTCATTTTTTTTATTTGGCCTTCCTTCCATCAAATCTATTATTCCTTTGTTTATCCGTTTCTTATGATCCATTATATACTATTTCATTGCTGACGTTAGTTCCTCTACCTCTCCGATGTTGTTTAGAGCCTCATTTTGTTTCCACAAATACATCAATTTCGTTTGTTAGTTTTTAATCAGATTTTAGTTAGCCCATTTGAAATTTAGGATTGGCCTTTGCATTTTTGTATTTTCTTGAGTTCTGTTATATATCTACACATGACTGGAATACGATCTGAATCACAATCGGTTCCCAATTTTGATGTTTCAATGGTGTTTCGGAATCGATCCTGAATGAGAATATACTCTATTATTTTTCTACTTCTATCACCGGGGCTGTTTCAAGTCCTCTGTCGTCTAGGATGCTTTTGAAAGTATTTGTAGTGGTAAAATCATTTATTTGGCACCACTGAATTAATATACTCCCACGTTCACTTACAGTTCCTATGCCACTGGGCCCAACAACATCTTCTATCCTCACATCCAATACTTTTGAGTTGAATCTCCCATTAGTATCATGATGTCCTAGATTTTAAATAGCTTTTCGCTTTTCCTATTCCTTCATAAAATGTTTCAAATTCTACAATGTTTTTGCATATACTTGAATGATTCCTAGATTTAATGGTTTGGCTACAAGTTTATCTACAACAACTTTGTCTGAAAGTGGACACGAACTCAACAGACTTTTAGTTTTTGTTTCATCGAGGTAAGAGAAAAACAATGCCGTAAGTCAATTTTATTTTCGCTGAGTTTTGTTTCGACTACATTCGCATAAACGCGTGGGAGGGGCTGCAATCGATTTAAATAATTCCGTTTGCACGTTTCCTCCCTAACGCCACTGAGTAGTGGGTTTCTATAATGTCTTATTCTTGTTATAAGGTTTACTGAGCAGAGGTTGAACTGGTGATCTCTGAACTAATACACCGGTATTTATTTGTGAAAAAGCACAGAAAGAGAAATATAAATCAAGTGATATACATTGGATGAAGAAAAACTAAACATTATTAAGAACTTTGAAAGAAAGTTTTGTTCGAAGAAAAAAAATGTATCATTTTTATCGCTTTGTCCGCGATAAGGGCAATAAAATCTTTTTTTATAAGCGACGGAAACACATATTGAAAAGTTAATAACCCACCTATTCCAAATAAAGCGAGTAGAAAATGGCGTTCGTTGGCCTAATCGGCTGTGAGTTTAAAAGGTACTGAAATTATTTTGCCAACGCTAGAAGCAAATGCAAAGAATTGCTTGCAAGCGATGCTTCTATCTATCTTTTCTAATTTAATACACTTTTATAACATTGAAAAGTAGAGACAGACAGAAAGATAAACGGGCAGCAGAAACAGAGAGAGAGAGAGAGAGAGAGAGAGAGAGAGAGAGAGAGAGAGAGAGAGAGAGAAGCAAAGCTAGACAGGAGGGAAGAAGAGATAAGACAAAGCGAGGCAGAAAGATGGGCAGCAGAGACAGGCAAAAAAAGACAGAAGGATGGGCAGCAAAGCTAGAACCAAAGTAAGTCAGACAAAATGTGAATGTCAGACCAAAACAGACAGACCGAGGTGACAAAGAGAGACAGTCAGTCAAAAGTATAGTCAACGGGACACAGGCCGAGAGATAATTTTATCAAAGCGAAAAGGAAGAATCAGAGAGAGATAGATACTTACAGAGACAGAGAGGGAGGGATATTATTATTGTTATTACCAATATTATTGTTGTTGTTGTTATTGTTGTTGTTGTTGTTGTTGTCGTCGTCGTCATCATCATCATCATCATGACAATCATCATCATCATCATAATCATCATCATCATCATTATTATTATTGATTGTATTCAAATTTCAAATTTATAGATTAAAACATCAGTTGCTAAACTATGGAAAATATTTTTCTTTTTAGCTCAAAACACAATTTAGCGGAACAGGAGGTTAAAAAAAAACACCTCTGTGCATAATTTGTAATTCCTTCATTTTGTTTTCAAATCTTTCTTGCTTAATCAGAATATCAGGAAGATCTCAAAGCGGGAAGGAATTTTAAATAAGTGAAGTTTTATCCCACTATCTAACCTCACCTGCAGGCATCAACATCACATGTTATAGCTTTCTTTATTCGTAAATGCTCATAACTCTACCCATATGTATATAGCTTAGGCACCTTTGGGGGTTGAATTTGGGGAAAATTATAGAATACAACTTGCAGGTCTCCCACAGGAAAACAGCCATGTACAATGAGTAAGGCCTAAAATTTTAACAAAAAATAGCGAGGAAACTTGCAGCATTTTTTAAAGTCTTGAAAGATATTATTTGATTTTGAAGAAGAATAAAACATTTATTCCTTAAATTCACAGCAGGGGAGAAATTAATAACACTGGAATGCCAATCTCTGTCTAAAATTTGCAAGAAACTTTAGCCATGAATCCGAATCTTTCAGTCACTGCTGAGCTTGACCAACAATATCTAGGATCTCCAAAAAGCGAAGTGAAGGAGTTACACAAAAGTAAGAATATTTTTTTTTAATATCAAAGGAATAGCCACGAAAAGACTTTAAAATGCGGTTATTGCGTGAAAAGCTTTTTTTTTTTTAATTTCCTTCCAAAATGGGTCCTATAGAAGTACAGACATCATTTTTTTCTCCTGTGGTTATGGAAAGGTAAATAAGGATAAACGTACAAAGAGAAATTCTCTCGAGGAAATAAAAGGAGAGGAGCGTTTCTTGCATACATTAAGAGAGAAAAAGGTACGCTTGTACTTTTTACTTTTTTTCCCTCCTTGCTTGCGTTTTTGGCGACGCGTGTAATGTAATTGAAATGAAAATTTATAAAACAGTGTTTAATCAGCTCAGATGATACTAATTAATCACGATCTGTCAACGACCTGAAGTCGTAACGGTACTCTATTTCAGAGACATTTGCTCCTCTGTGGACAAATTGATTAAGTTTCAATGCCTCTCTTTATTCTGATGTTTTGAATATTAAATTCTCCCACACATCTCACCTTTGTTTTCTTCACTCACCATAGCGACATGATTATTAAACACGTGCGTGTAATTAGCACTTAGTAGAATCTAGATAACATCAACCTTTGTGCCAACTAAGCTTGCTGCCTGAGCTCCTCTCTTCACCAACAAGTCTTATCCCCACCCTTTCGTTTGGAAACGTTAACGGAATGTACTTAAAACGCCCTTCCTCCGCATGAAATTCCACGAACTGGAATCGAACCAGAACCAGTTGCCTCATGATGCGTCTCTATCTACAACTACAACAACAAGCAAATCACACCTACACTTTGTACATAATTGTAGCTTACTACAGGGGTATGGAAGGTAAATTTTATGGAAGCTCAGGCCGACATAGATATCTCAAATATGATATGAACAGATTTAATGGACAACGAGCCAAAGTTTACACACACAACGACATACAGAGCGCATTCCAAAACTAACATCAACAAAATCAGCTGTAAAAATAGCAAAATCCTATTAAAACACGGTCGCTTCAGGAGGAAAATTCAGTAACCTTTTGAACAGCCACACCCAAAAGAAATATTTTTAGAGCGTGAGAATTTCACAGGTAGAGGCATAAGTAATCAAAGCTTTGAAATTCTTAAAACTATTTTTGGCGTGTCCAAGTATTAAGATCTCTTCTTGCGGAAGTGTTTACTATTACTGAAAAAAAACCCAAACTCTAATATTATTGTCAAGTTTTTCATGAATCTAAAGACTTTGTAAAAGCTGCATAATGTTTGTTGTATGACAGAAAGCTCCCAGCAAAATTCAGGGCGAGCTTGATGACTACTGAGGTATTGACACTCGAGTTGAATGTTACAATGTACCTTATGACATGTACATGAATTGTTGCCTCTGTAATTATGGATTTGAATGGTCACTGGGTGTAGATTGCATTGCATCCTCTTTTGTTTTGGTGTTTGTTCGATCTTTAGACGGGCAAGACGACCCTCCTCGTGAATTCTAGAACAAATTTGACTGAAGAATAAAATGTGATTATATATGTATTTTTTTTTAATCAGAGCCTTCAATTCTAAAATAGATTATCCAGCTTATACATGATAAAATAAACTAAGCAAGAAAGGGTACTAAAAAAAAAAATACATTTTTTATCAAAAGATATCTAGCAGACGGTGCAGATTTTGAAAGTGAGACGTGTGGTTTGGTTACAGATTATGCCATTCCTTTTGAAAACACCCAAAATCTTCAAAGTTTTACCGACTGAAACGGGATGAGCAGGGAGAACAAAAGATTTAATACCCTTAATTGAATGTCAAGCACCTAATATGATATAAATCTCACTGTTCACCTAGATCATTGTGCTGATTTCACACTCACTAGATTCGCCATGGGACGTTGGTGGCTCAGTGGATACAAACCACTCTGAGATTTTTAGGGACCTTTTCTGTCGCAGTTTGAGCCCTGCTTCCGGCGCTCTGGCATGAAGGAGGGCCTGAAAGCCTGAGATCACATTGTTGCACACAGACCATGTGTATACAGAAACCGAACGAAACCAAGATTCGCCATTCCCCAATTAAACTAACCCGTCTGTTATGGTTTCTAATCGCACTTAGGAAGTCTTTAATTGTATTATGGCTTTAAACATTTAGAACAAGAACGAAGCTCTTAAACCTGCTCAAGAAGTTGTAAACTTTGGTTTGAAGGGATTCATGGAGTGCAACTAGGGGAAAAAAACCGAAGGGTTTCAAACCAAATGGACAAGGTTTTGATTCAGAAATTTAAAGAAAAAAAAAACACACACTCCGCCTTTACCGTAGCGTCTCTAACAAAAATAATAAACGCATTCTGAGTGTTTGTCTGTGTCGCGTTCAGAAATTGATGACGCCCAAAATAAAATCGAAACATCATTTTTAAGTGTGAAACGACGACGTTAAAAATCTTGAAAATGCATATGTTTGGTTTTCATTTTTTTCAACAGAAATTTAACTTCGTGACTTCTGTGTTTTCTTAATACGCCATTACGGCACCAAGATTTAACAGTCGGTGCAATACAATAGTTGAATACTGCCGAGTACAGTTACCATATGCATGGAAAAGTTGGATCTTTTTTTTCTTTAACCTGCTTTATTTTGTTACACTGTACTCATTGATTACAAAAGTAAAAAAATCACATAGGGAAAATTCGTTCCTTGCTAGGAGGGTCCTGTGGACCTGCATAGCTTGGGCTGGTTTTTGTGTATAGCCAGTCCATAACAGAGTGATTTTAGGCCTTCCACCAGATGAGGGCGCTGCTGGCGGGGCTCGAACCTGAGACAGAAAGTTCCCTGCAGGTCTCAGGGCGGAAAGGTTATCGACTGTGCCATTAACGCCCCTAAAGTGTGTATGAGCAAAATGTGTGTCAATGTCAATATAATCAATTATCTTGTTAAGGTGCCGGTAATGGTTGCCGCGACAGGTTACTCTCCTCGCTTCTGGGACAATCTTAAGTCCTAGAAGTCGCGTCTGATTATCATGATCTGAAGACCTAAATCATTGCTGAAGAAGATGATGTGATGAGAATGATACGGTTTTTATATAAGATCACGAGTGAACTCACGGAACAAACCCCGTCATAATGATAATAATGACAACAATCAATGTTTGAAGAAAGGAAGGCGAGTATCATTCACGCTAAAATGCATGACTTCATAGCAGTCAACAACTGAACTGAATTCTGTTCCCTTACACAAATCTGAATCACTAAATAAAATAGCTCTGCTGACGCAATTATCTCCTCACAATTTTATTGCTTCTACTACTACTGTACTTCTGTACTGTGATTACTACTGCTACCCTACCGCTACTGCTGTTGCTTCTGCCGCTAGTGTTGCTGCTGCTGCTGCTGCTACTACTACTACTACTACTACTACTACTACTACTACTACTACAACTACTACTACTACTACTACTANNTACTACTACTACTACTACTACTACTACTACTACTACTACTACTACTACTACTACTACTACTACTACTAAAATTTATACTACTACTGCTACTGCTACTTCTGCTGATGATGATGATGCCTTTATGAAGCAGTTTTTTTTATCAAAGCGTATTTACTTTTCCAAGAATTTTGTATCAACTCTCTTTGTAACCTTGAAGTGAAATTTCTAGACGCTGATTATCATAGAAACTTGACCTTCTTGTCGAACAGATCCTAAGTATTAAGCAGTTTCTTCCATGATATTAACCTAAGAGGTCTAAATATTTTGCAGGAGATAGCAAAACAAAGATTTGATAAATGTGAGTAAGATCAAGGCAATATGGCATTCTGCAAATATACGGGTGATGTAATCAGAACAATAAGCGCATAGAAAACAAATCTCATGTCAATAAAAAATGAAAAAATAAAAACTAATGATCCTTTAAAGAGTGTTATAAATTATAAGTTTCATAAATTATTTTAAACTACAAAAACATAAAATAAAGATAAACCGCTATCCGTTTTTTTTTTCTATTAAGCTCGAGAAAAAAAGATATACGAGACAGTTCTCTTCTGCTGAACACTATGTCAATGCGATCTTTTGGGTCAATTGTGAGCTCTCTCTCTCTCTCTCTCTCTCTCTCTCTCTCT
>BLXT01002238.1:2977371-2995500 GCA_019648995.1 Plakobranchus ocellatus | reverse complement strand
TTATTATTATTATTATTATCATTATTATTATTATTATTATTATTATTTTTATTATTATTATTATTATTATTATTATTATGTTGTTGTTATTATTATTATTATTATTATTATTATTATTATTATTATTTTATTTTTATCATCATCATCATCATCATCATCATCATCATTATACTAATGTTCTTGTATCACCATCATTATCTTGATTAGTACTTCTAATATAATTAGTAATGTTTCTATTATTTTCATCATAATTGTCATTCATTATGACCATATTATCTTTACATTTGGTGATAAATTGAGTTTTAATCGTATTTATTATAATTTAAATTGTATTCATCTTTTTACTTGCGATGATAGTATGGACGGTCATGATGTTGAGGCTAATGGAAAGAGTGTTGATACGTAATAGTTCGCGTTGTTACTATAATGCTCTCTATTGTCGCCCACAAGACTGCAGCTTTCCTGATGTTGTTGATCTTGATGATGATGGTTGTGATGATGATGGTGGTGGTGGTGGTGATGGTAATGGTGATGATGATGATGATAAAAATACTACTACTACTACTACTACCACTACTACTATTACTACTACTACTACTACTACTCCTACTACTACTACTACTACTACTACTACTACTACTACTACTACTACTACTTCTACTACTACTACTACTACTATTACTACTACTACTACCACTACTACTAGTACTAATGTTAATAATAATAATAATAATAATAATAATAATAATAAGAAGAAGAAGAAGAAGAAGAAGAAGAAGAAGAAGAAGAAGAAGAAGAAGAAGAAGAAGAAGAAGAAGAAAACCCCTTCACACTTTGAATTTATATTTCTCAGTTACACCTACCTTTGAAGTGAAAGTTATCACCGATCTAGAATACATTGTGCTCGATTCCCAGAATGTGCGGCCTTCAGTTGTAGTGCAAGCTATGTAAGTACATTGATTGAATATCAAAGTATGTTTTTCTACTTCAGTGTAACCATGCGAAGCTTTTTGTGCATTCTTGAATTGCAAGAAGATAAGTATATTTTTGTAAATCTATCCTCTCGAAACTTAATATTCTCTTTAGATTTTGAATCTCTATAGAGGCCGCATCGGCAACGGCCAATGCCAAGGTTAGGGCGGCCTTCAGTACATAGAGAGCACAAAAGACAAGTAAAGGAAAGAGATCAGAACTGTCCGATGTTATGTAATAGCAACTGCCAGGACTTAAAATTAATTTCACTATAGCTACTTTAGTTACATTCTCTGCTCCCGTCCAAAGAGTCGCGAAGGAGGTGCGCCCCACTTCACAGTCCGGAAGGGACTGAACATTCGTCATTTTTTTTCCATGATTGTCCGCAAAGTCTTAAGCTATCATTACTTCGTTAGCTTGTTGTGACTACCCTTTTCGAAGTCAATGGTTGAAAATTTGAAGCAAAGCCTATAGATTCAGACCCAATATGCAAATTTTATATTTTATACTCAAAATAAAGTAGGACTGCTTACCCACAATATATTCGATATTATAAAAAAAAAACAAAAACGGAAGGCATTAGTCTATGTTATATTAAATATTTTAACAAAATAATTAGACGATGATGACATAAAGAAATAGAGTAGAATAATTGTATAGAGAGAAATCTAATGACATCATCAAGCTAGCGACATAAAATATAAAATATATATTATATATATATATATTTATATATATATATATATATACATATTTACATACACATACACACACATATGCATTTAAATGACAGCTGTATTCCCTCATATTAGAAGTATATGTATTAATGTAACAGTTATATGCACTTAAGTCCAAACACAAGTGATAACAGTAGTGAGCATAATAAATACCCCAGGGGGAAAAAAGGAATATCGAAGTAAATGAAGACAAAGGTAAACGTAGGTATATTGACGCAATCTCATCATTATCTACAGTGGCCTAACTACAGTAAAAAAATCGACTCAATCATCCATGAAAACTGAAAACGCTTAGTGTCTCTCGGACTTCGACGAATAGGCCCAGTAGACTTTAATGACTTCTGCTAAAATCAAAGCACGCGATAAAGTGAGAAATACGGGTAATGAGCATCTTGGTTTTGGACAGTTTCAACGTATTGGCCTAAAACTTTTGACTCCGTTAAAAAGACGAGTGGAAAAAGAAGCCTTCTGAAATATAAACATAATATGGAGATAGAAAAAAGAACGGAAGAAAATAATAGTGAAGAACTCAATAGACCAGGAACACTTTAAAAACAATCAAGCAAAGAAATTAATTTCTTTGGGCATGACAGCAGTAATCACTCAACAGAAATTTGAGGATAAGAGAAATTAATGAAGACCAAGAGCACAATGTTTTGACAATCGCTAATCATTGACTCTAAGCTTGGAAGTAATACAACACCGTTATATTTGAGGAGATGTTCATATAGTATATAGGAGAAGAAAATTATCACATTCAAAGCGATGTCGCAGCACATTTTTTACAATCGTAGTTTCAAATACAAAAGGTATTCCATTGAGCCTATATGAGGACCTGGTTTGGCGTGAGCGTGCCCTTTTCTCCATTTTTTGTAAACCTTTGCTTTCGACTGAAAATATCCTGGTAAAGAAATTGAACGCTTTTAATCCATTTTATCTTTCCAGCGCTATTATTATTGTCCAAGACGTAAAGCAAAAAAAAAAAAAAACCAACTAGAATTTATATAAATTATCAAGGCTTCTAGATTACAATATGTTAAAAAAATCAATTCGAGTTTTAATAATGCTCTAGTTGTTAAGAATGAGACATACTCTTTTATTCAAGTCCCTTAAGAGAGAAAGTTTGCACAGGAAAAAATTTCAAACAACACATATTTTCATGGGTGCACTCTTTGTGGAATAATTTTAAAAAAGGCAAGCGTACAATTTTATGTAACCAGATAATTTTTTAGTGGATAGGTATAGTCTTGGGAGCGAAGGATAGTGAGTAATATATAAGCATTTAATGGCATTAGAACAAGGCACTTAACGTTATCCGTTTGTTTTTCAATAATTCACTTCTATACTTTTTGCAAGGAGCTGTCTAGAATTATTGTTGTAATGCAACAATAATTAGAATGTTGTTTGTTTTCAAGGTAGACAGATTTGCTTTTGACAGGAGACTGTTATCGGTTGAAGGTAAGGATAATTATAAATATGATTTTGTTCTTTTATCGATTGACAATTGTACCTTTGACAAGGATTTATTTTGACAGAACTATTGTGTAATGAGAAGGCAACGAGATAGTCATAGATGCAATAATTTCATTATTGCTTGATAAAGTATAAGAATAAGGCATCGAGGTATTAATCAATATAATTTTGCTTTATTATCAACTCTCAGGTATACTTTTGGCAAGGGAGTGTCTGGAAGTTGTGAACTCTTCGCTGTGCATGGCACGCAAAGAAGAATTCTTCGAAAAGAGGTTAATATCATGCCACAATAATGATTGCTTTCATTGTTTGGTTTTGTCTTTTATGTCTGCTTTTGACAAGAATTATTAAACTGTCTTAATAGTGGTCCTATGGAGCTTGATAATGTATAAAAAAACATTTGAGAACATACATTTACGTTCTTTTTGCTTTCTTTGAAATAAGTCTAGTGGGGGAAAACGTGATTAGGCTTGGACTCAACCTAGTCCTATTGAGTTTTTATCTTTGATAAATTCACAGAGAAAAATTCAGGCTGTTGAAATCATTACAAAATGTCCAAAATGCGACTTCCAACATATTCCGAGTGTCGAGACAAATGATAGTTGTAAAGCAGACATTATTCCTTATCAACCCTTCAGCTCTTGTAAAGTATAGGACATCCGCCAAAAACACCCAGATGCTCTTTTTCTGTGCCGTTTTCTCTAATTCTTTTTAGATCGTGCCCATTCTTTTAATAGCTACTTCAATCTCATGCCTCCATGTGCTCTTTGAACTTTCTCTGGACCTGGCTCCCTGGAGCGTTTATTTCAAACTCATTCTTGCTATGCTGTTTGGGTCTTTTCTCAATGTGGGTCCTATCCAGCTCCATTTCCTTTTTGTAATTTCTGTATTTAGATATTGCTGTGATTTTTTTATGAAGTTTCTGAGTGAATGCTTTATCGCACTATAAATATTTTACGATTTTACTTGCAATGTATCAAAGTTTATTTTCTTTGGTGTCTGATCCATATAGTAAAAAAAAAAAGATTTTGATATTTTTGTCAAATATTCCTCACTTCATTCTGACTCTGTTTGTTCCACTGGTCCAGACCTTGTTTGAAATTCCAAATGCCTGTCTCACTCTGTTAATCCCCTTTTTATGTTCTCTAGAACCCTTCCTTCTTTAAGTGGTATCTTCCGAGAAAACTCACCTTTCTTTTCCCCGTCAAATTACAAAACTAAATTAAGTGTGAGTGTGTCTGTACAAAGAACATAAAAAAGGGGATTAACAAAGCGAGACAGGCATTTGGAATTTTCAAAACAAAAATTTCAAATATATATATATATATATATATATATATATATTAATAAATATATATATTAATATGTATGTGGTCTTTTAAGTGTGAGTTTCTTTTGTTTGTCAGTATCTTAACTTTACTGCATAGTGCATGTTTTTTTAAGTAACGGTTTGAAAAGGAACAACTCAAAATAAACAATGTTCACCTAAAACTTCATTTGGGGTTATTTAGGGGAAACAGTTCCTAATCAATGTCACAATACACCAGAAATAAAATGTAGATAATATCTCTGATGTAGGACGTTGAGTTCTTTAGATCTATATAGACCTAGCTGAGAAATAACGGAACTCTGGAGATCGTGTGAAGAACAAAGAACTGAGTTTATTTAACTCAACAACAAAAAAATCAAATCAAACAATATTCACATAGGCCGTCGCTAAGAAAACTAGATCTAGCTCTATTAATCTGCGTAATCGCTATACAATGATCTCTCTGTGATCTCTACGAACTCTCTGCCTACTCTGTGTCTTCTCCGTGTGATACTGGTATATCTCTGAGTCTCTATCTGAGTCTGAGTCTACCTTTCACCAATCTTCTCCCGGTATTTATACCTTTTTCAAAAGAAAACTCAACAAATTTCTGGAAATCTATCCCTAAATGCAAGCGTAGAATGTTCGAAAGTATAGATCTAGAATATTACATCATTATCCTAAAATAGCATAAAAGCAGTCTTCGAAAAGACATTAGGAAAAACCCCTGGGCTAAAAATAGAACATGAGTCACGTTCATTTTCGTAATGAATTCTCTTTCGCTTTGCATAAATTAACTCCCCTTAACTGGTCCTTTCTAGAACTCTCGAGTTGGCGTGCGTTCAATAACAAAACCTAAGTCTAGTCTTTTTGTTACAATCAACTACTTTGAATTTCTGTTCAACTTCATTTTGGCCGCTGCCATCATTTTTCCTAGTTTACTAAATCATTGTTGTCTTATTCTAATGTGTTCTTTATGTTTTCAATCCATCTCTTCTCTTCGCATTTCTCACCAACGCAAATATCACTCGACGCAAAGATGACTGATTCTGGAACTGTCGAATTTCCAGCCACTCAGCTCCCAGTTATCATGTCATCTAGTTCTGACCTGGAGCTGACCGCTACGGTCACCGACGGCACTGGGAGGTCGGAGAATGTTACTACTGTGCTTAGTGTCTATGAGTTGCACATACGAGTCCAGATCGTGGAAGAGGAGACTACTCGGGTATTGCACCCCGGGCTTCGCGCAGTTATAGCTGTAAGTAAAAAAGAAGATTACATACATAAAGAGATGTGAAAAAATAATTATCATGATCTTATTGGAGGGTCTCATGTGAGTGCCAATGCGTGTAGGTGCCAAATGCATGTTCATACAAAAAAGGCTAGTTTTGTGGATAGATGGAAGCTTAATAATCTGTTGGTTTCCTTGAAACTAGCAGCTGCTTATTTTACCCTCAAAATGCTTTTTAAAAGCCGAACTCTTGTGTAAATGTTTTTTTAATTAGATAGATTTGAACGTATCGAACTGAGTATTGATTTTTTTTTTAATCGCAAAGATCCTAACTTTTAAATAAAAGGGATAAATACGAGTACTGATAATGTGCCACACTAACCAAATTGGATCAGTCAAAAATAAGAAAGGCACAGAGGGTTAACATCTATTTCGTTTTTCCTTTTTTCAAGCGGTAGAAAGTTTTATGTTTTGACCTTCCGGTCGTGAGGATAAATTGCAGTAAGCTCTGGAAAATAATTTTCAAACATAGTTAACTCGGAAAATGATAAGCTCTGGGATGTACTTTGCCAATATAGTTGCTATAGAAACACGATAATTATTACGTCTTGAAATCTAAAGCTAAAGCACAGGTGACTGTGGACACACAGCATGAAACGCCAGTGGTGGGAGTTCCTATTTTAGCGGAGTAAAACAAGATTTTACCCTGAAGCTTATCTTATTCTGACTGTAGAGAAAAGCAAAGGAAAAGAGACATGTAATGGAATGTGGTGTTTAAAAGTTAATGTCAACAAAAGCAAGATGGTAGTAATAAGAAAGGTTACCACCCTAACCAAACACAAATTTGGTGTTAATTAATGAACGCATAGACGTAATAATGTGTTATGGATACTTAGATTGATATTGTCATCGAGACTGTACAACTCTTAAAGATAACCTTTCTTAGAAAACTCTTCGCTTTATAAGTCACTTCCTGCACATGTGTCGAGGTCTAGATGCTACTTATTTGTCACTAGCCATCGAGATATTTGATGTAAAATAAAACCAGTTATTCTGTGCGGATCAGACAGATGGATACGCATATTGAAAAGTCTCAAATTAATTTCTTCCAAGAGGACTACACAAAAAAACTGCCTTGTGTTAAAAAAAATATCAAAATATTACCAGTAATGGTAAAATCAACCTACAACACCATCAAGTATCAGTGGAAAGTCTTAAACCGATCAGCGGACAGATACCCCGAAAAAAAATTGTCAAATATAACAGTGCAAGCTATGTAAGAATTGAGCTAGGAAGAAAAGTTAGACTGTTGAAATAAAAAAAAAATATAATAGTAAATTTTTAAAAACAAGTTATGGAACTGCTTAGTATTATTTTTTATCCAAAATAAATCATTGTTTCTCTCAGAGTTAGGACAGCGGTTGACGACTATTAGTTTTTCAAAAAAAAGTAATTGGCCATAACAATCTATTGAGATAGCAGGTTTTTATTGAATAAATTTTTAAATAATGTATGTCGAAAAAGTTATCTATAAATGTAGATGACGCAATCCGTTTTAGTTTTAGTTGTCAAACGTTATCCGCTAAGCTAAGAGAGCTTTATACTTACCTGCAAATTGTGAAAAATATACCCATCGTGCGAAAAATGGTAAAATCTATGGAATTCAAGACATTAATTTCTTAATATTTAAATGGCATCCCAGTTTGAGAATGCCTTATATTCAGAATGCACTGAACATACCTTTGTATTATGTATACTTATTCTTCATTTACTGTGCGGTTTCAGAAATCGTTGTCCTGCCTCATTTTTGTAATTTCGCAAAAGCCTTTAAAAATGAATAAAAATAAATAGTCATTCATTCATCTGGACAACCTTTGCGAATTATTTATCCTTGAACACATATATCATCTCTCCTCACTTTTCGTGAAATGTTTAAAAACTGTATGGGGCGCGTCTTATATTTTTACTAGGGGCTGATAGATTAGCTTAATAAGTTTGATTTTTTTTTTCTCTTTTCAGAAAAATTCAAAACATAAAAACTATGCGTCAAGCCTGATAAGACAAAATATGTCGGGCTTAAAACTTGTGAAGATATATCATTCTATCTCTTCAAAATAGATTAAATTTTGTTCTGAACGTACTCCTCAGATCAGAGTTACAGATCAAATGGGCCAACCTCTTCAGGCGGATAGTGTCGTCTCAGTGAAGGTATCAGCCAAAAATCTCCAGGATGAGCAAAGATATATTGTTATACGTTCAGGAGAGACGGATGGAAGCTTAGAATACACACCGAAGAAATTCGATAACCCAAACGCCCTTTCAAGTATCACGGTAACGTTGCTCAAAGAATTTTTTTTGTCTCTCCATCAATTATTCTGAAACAATCACAGCTGCAGTGGGCACAGGAATAGCTAGTATCTAGATTCTTAGATATGAGAAATATTAATATATGATTATTTTCTATATTTTAGGCTTATTCTTTCAATACAGTGGAAATTCTCCATGTAACTTAGATATGTGGGGCTTGTAACATTAAACCAGTTCGAAGCAACATTTAAAATGATCAGCTCAACTAGAAACTCACCTCAAAGTGCTCATGACAGCGGACCTTTTTTCTACTTTTGTAAAAACCCATCTTTTAACTGAGAATTTAGCTAGTTTTGGTTTATCTCATACAACTTTAAATACTGTAATGTAGTTTCCAGTTGTTTTTTCTATGTGAATGATTTTAGGCAAAGGTTCTTTTATTCAAATTTCAAACACTTTAAGCTAAATCAGCCTCATTTCCTCAGTTTTGCTTTGATCCTGCCTTAAAGAGAATATTATGTTATTTCATGGGTGGAAATAGCAGCTAGCTAGAATGTATGTTGAGATACATGATTACTGCTGGTTGGAAGTCCGAACGAATTTTTCAGTCATGAAATTGTTCAAAGATCATTGTCACAGACGCTTTATTGTATTTCTTGACAAGGCGGCAGATGCCCGCGCAACATGAATCTTAGGTTTGAACCAAACCTAAGACGCTTGCATTCCATTCCTTCTCATACTTAATAAACAAAGAATATATCTCTGTGCACTTCTGTCGTCCAGGGGCAGCATCTCCTTGTTTGATAAATGGTTTGCCCTAGATCAAGGTCTCTTAGGTGCTGAATCAGACGCGTTTTCATACATTTCAAATATGAGTTTGAACATAACCCATATAAAAGCGAGAAGGGGAAAGATCTTTGAATCTGACGAGGGGCAAATGCTTAAGATTACCCAAGCGATGGATATAAGATCTTCCACCCCCAAAAAAGATTTTTTAAAATATTAAAAACACTTCGCCACTTTCAACACACTTATGGAATCTATCAGATGCGACAAGATAATAACAACTTAATTTCCGAAGGTATGGATAATTCGTTTTGTTTGTCAGATGATGGTCTTGCTTAAGCTGACACAAATAACTGACCTTGCCTAAAACCGTTCACATAGGAAACACAACTAAAAACTACATGGATACACACACGCGCGCGCGCGCGTGCAATCACACAAGCATGTCATGAAATGTGCACACACTCGCTCACTTGTTAAAGTAAACATACGTAATAAAAAAAGGACAGTAAACTGATAAGAGTTGAGCCTGAAAGATTTTCTCTAAATCTCTCCTCTTGTTAGATTTTAGCAAAAAAAAAACTCAACTACTGTGCTTTGAATTAGAAATGTGTATTGCGAGTGGATGTAATGTGACGTTATGATGTTATTTATTTTCTTTGCTCATGAATTGTATAAAAACATAAAAATTGGTTTAATTTTTGTGCAATAAATAAATTACATCTATTGTTTTTCAAGCATACATATATTATAAGTATTCACAGTAATATATAGCCTACTTTAACCTATTGTTTTCGCTATTCCAGGCAGAACTAAAAGATGACAAGAGAGCGTCCTCGTCCATGGATGTTACTAGTCTTTATGATCTCTTTAATGAAGCCGGAATTGCGATCAGTCTTGCCAAATCTTCAGTCAGTTTTTAATTTGTTTATCTATCTATCTATCTATCTATCTATCTGTCTGTCTGTCTGTCTGTTTGTCTGTCTATCTGTCTGTCTGTCTGTCTGTCTGTCTGTCTGTCTGTCTGTCTGTCTGTCTGTCTGTCTGTCTGATTATCTATCTATCTAGCCATTTATCCATCTTTCCATCTTCCATCTAATTTGAACTTCGGAAATAAGTCTTAAAATACACATTTTTGTTTTGCTAGAGGCCAAAAAATTTACATACGATTAGGTTCAGGTCACAAAAAAATTGTGGAAGAGAGTAATACCCTAATAATCAAAAAGGTGATATAGCTTTGTACTGAGTTTTGATGCTCAAGTTATAACAGAAACCCTCCGACCAATGGAACCTTTTTTGAGGCGTTAAGTTTTTTTCAAACTTGGGGTCTCGTGTGTAATAAATATTAAAAACCTCCTCGAAAACTCTTAATTCTCTGTAACTCCGATGTCTCGCGAAAATGAATTTAGTATAAAAATGATAATTTCGGGAAAATTCCTCAGATTCTTTGATAGCTTTGGGGCCTTCTTTAACTCAACTAGGTTCATCTGTACATTGTGCGTTCCGTTATAGAACCTTTTTTTTTAATTTATGAGATGCGCGATAAGTTTGTGCTTTTGTTTTTTGAACACAGATAATACAGTGATTTCGGAAATTCCAGAGATGAACATGCATGTATTTCTTTGCTTGACGCGATATGTAAATTTAATAATTTGAAGATCTTCACAGCATTCTTTTACGGTTTCATTTTTATTTAATTTGCACTATTATTCAGCTATTAATTCGAAAGGGACACAAGGGGCAGACAAAACAAAAAGAAACAATGGTGAAAGGAATGTCCAAAATAAGTGACACCTTCAGTAATACAAGAACTAAGCTAGAGAGGGGAGCACGGTGTAAACTAGCTCTAGGCCAAATTTTAGATTTGGCCTACACACATGCATCACTTGAGGCATGAAAAAATCACTACCTGAGCCATTTTTTACCTGGCATTGTTTTCTGCTTGCGACTTTCCTGCCACAAGGACAAAGAGGGACCGTATTTTCAGCAAGACGCAGGGTAAAAAACTAGGCCGAGAACGCGCGCGTTTGCGCTGTTTTACAGCTCCATGGAATTATTAGCTCTTTATTACAGAACTATTGCAACATTCGTTTATGGAATTATTAGCCATAATTTTTCGAAAATATCTGAGAAAGCTCTAAATAGTGTCAGTCCTTTTAGTAACACCCATTTATAGGATTATCTAAGATTCCGAAGCGATAATCAATGCGTGTAGAAAACGGCATTAATTATTTTGTTGATTTCCTTAATTTCCAATCATTATGGGTTTGGAAAGTTGTCCTAAAAAATATTCAGCCTGTTATTTTAACGCCAGTATATAATATATATTCATTTAAAAAGTAGTTTGAAAAGGTACTGATGGACAGTATGTAGCAATGTTTTTGATTCAACAGGGCTACTGAAGAAACCAAAGGTGCAGATGAATTATTTTGCATAATTGTGGCCAATTACTGAGAGCAATGCAATAAATAGGCCTAAGTGTTTAAGATCGCAGAAAAGGCGGGGCAAGCACCTATTTTCCAAATTCTTCGATTTCCATACACGGCTAGAAAGAAAAAAAAAATTTTAAGCAAAAAGTTGTCATATTCACATAAATCCTGTTTCTTTTATTAAATAGAAATTTAAGTTTGTGTCTGTCTTGAATTCATATCATTCTCTGCAGTCATTATATGCTCCCCTAAGGCTCTCTACGTAGTCATAAGTTGTTGAATGTGCTGTTTTTGCGTAAATCCCCATTTTCACCTTAGAGTTTCCGACACAGCCAAAAAGAAATATGAAAACTGATATTCCGTGCATTTGTTTCTTTTCGGATCCGTTTCTTAAGTGTATTCACCTCGAGAATGCACCACGTATGAGCTTTATTACAGAACTATTGCTACATTCTTTTATGAGGCCAAGAATTCTCCACATAGAGCCCTCACTTCAAATCCAAATCTATAACGTCTTATCGGTTTTAATGAAGCACCAAGCAAAACAACGATTCGTTAGATCATAGGCATGTCAAATGCACTTTTATTCATAGATTCATAGTTCTTCAAGTTTTGGGAACTGTTTGTGGGAGCATTAAAATTTTTACTGATTTTTAGGGAAGGAAATCTGACATTTAAACATTGGATGATTAGTGATTTCTTTCACGGTTCCGATACGTAGATTTATAATACATGGATTTTGAAACAAGTATATACGGTAAAAGTTTCAGAGTCTATAGCTAGATCTCTTACTGGCACAAATTAATTAAGAGTCATTCCATTCATGAATTTTGATTCGACCTAAAAAATCTCTGGTCAGGCATTGCACATGAAAAATGTGGGGGATCGGCAAACGGCGTCGCAGAAAGGGTGCAAGGGACTGATTTCTTATAACTAGCTATGTATATGTTATTAGTGCATAACCTAAAATAACGTTGTTGCAATATATTACAGCTTTACAAACGCACATAAAAATAGAAAGAAAATGAAAGCAATGTTTTTACATAAGCACCATCTTTCTTAAATTTTAGTTTGCGAAAGGATTCCGCCTAGTTATTTTAACTTACATGAAAGATATTAATGATTATCAGCAAAAGGGACTATTATCTAAAAAAAAATGTTAACAACTTAATAAGAATGAACAATATTCTATGATTACGCACAATCATTTTAAATTTGAATTTCCAGAGTTTAAGAGTTGGATCAGTGGCAGAGATTGAGGTATATTATATACCGCCAAAGGGAGTACAAAACACAACACTTGTCTATATGGTAAGCAAGCCAAAGACATCCAGTTTATCTTAAACTTAGATGGCGTACTTTACATGGTTAATTATTTTTATTGGGTATAATGATAAATTATTTTTAAGTCTCTTTTGTCATGTAAACTGTAAAGATTTTTATGCAGTTTAAAAAATATGTTGCTTAAAAGCTGGATAATCCATCCAAGAATGAGATGATGTGAGACTATTATCGCCTATGCTAAAAACTCGCGTTTTTTTTTTTGTTCTTCGTCTTCTTGTTGTAATGGTTTTCAAGATTTAAATTTGACTCATTTTTCTTATTTGTTTTATTTTAAATATCAGCTTTTCCTTAGCTCTGGTTAATCATTCACATATAAAGTCAGGGCTAGTTTCTTCTGTTAGCACACACATCCATACTATTATGGTTTGTCCAGTTTTTTACCCAATCCTTGCATGAAGTTAAGTGAACCTTAAATTAGTGTACTGATTTTTTTTTCGTCTTCTGAATTCTCAGTTTAAACAAAAAATATTTGTATCTGTATCGTCATTTCGTAGGCCTACTAATGGCAAATAAGTTAGGTTTCCATTGAAAATGAATGTGCTGTTAGTACTCAGGCTACTGTGAGAAGTGTTGAAATCTGGTTTCTCGATGTCTGTAAATTTATGTAACAGATTCAGATCTAGCCTCAGGTTTTTTCAATTACTCTATAGATCTGCATTGAATTTCTAGCGGTAAGTGGATGCTGCTTCTCTAGATAAGACCAGAGTTCATGTCCCAACGGTGGTGGAGAGCCCGAGGTCATCATGGCAGTTATTGACTTGTATCTTACAATGAAAGCAAACTTAAAGATTATTGCTACACTAATAGACCAAGATGAAAAAAATTATGGGGTTTTTGTTCACCTTATATTTGATATAGCCGATTATACGCAACCGAAATTGTGTCTTAAGTCTCTTTTTGAAAAACAAGACATTCCGGTCGAAATGTATCAAAGGAAAGGCTGACAAAAAATACCATCTGATGTGGAAGCAATCTAACCAAACATTGTGGTAAAACATAACAGTTGACATCTTAAAAATATCCATTTTGTAAAATGTGCCTACATTTAAAGAGAAGAAAAAGACGAGTGGTTTATGAAAATGCTACAGCTTTAGATAATCGCGTTTATTCACTGACCCATGGTAATTAATAACAGCCACGGGGCAGAACTCTTAAGATAATCAGTTATTCGAGTCCGCCATTGTCAGTGACCCAAAGAGGGCACAAAAACTGATAGATCACAATCATTGTAGTGCGCGGATTATCAACACAACTGATCATGCTTTCACAGGTAATCAATCGCGAGAACGTGTTAGAAGCTGCACCGTTGACCACCCAACTGCTTCAGGTGCCTATCACTATTGAACTGTGCCCTATTACCAAAGTGGTGGTCGAGATGACATTTTTTGAAGAGAGCGAGGGACTAAGCATGACAGATGACATCATTATCAAACCCAGGCAATGTTTGCCTGCAGAGGTAAAACCTTGAGAATAGGAAAAGAGGAGATGCTGAAGAGCGGAAAAGGGTGTGTGTGTAAAGGGGGGGGGGAGCGAGAGAGAGAGAGAGAGAGAGAGAGAGAGAGAGAGAGGAGAGATAAGAAGGAAAAAGAAAGAGTGAGAAAGAGGGAGGGAGATTATGTATTGGTATCTGACAGAAAAGGAGAAAAGGTAAGAGTTAATTATGATGGAATTCATTATTTTGGGGTTCTGTCTTAAAAAAAAAGAAGTTTTGGTTCTTAGTAAAATCTTTTAATATGAATTTTATACCTTTTTGCGAGAACAATAATGGAAAATCACATTCAAATCACTTAGAATTAAGATATCATCAGACCTTGAATTATATTACTCTCGGCTTTTTTCCCAACAAAATTTCAAGACTTTAGGCAAAATATAGTCAAATATTTCAAGAAATCGTTTTTAGCTATGATGATATCAAAATGATTTATCCCTTGGGCGAAAAGCCCAAACGGTTGCAGAAACTATTTCCAATGATTGGAGATACCACTAAAAGTGAGATCTGTCATGGATAATTAATGCTGAAAAAGGACCCCAACCTAAAAGGTTTGTGAGATGCAACTATCGGTTTTAGAAATATGCTTTTTGATGAAGACGAAAACAATCAAGACGATAGAAGTTGAAACGATGGATTTTTTGCTTCACTTTATAGAAGTAAAAAACGTATACAAATAACGCACTCTCAGAAAGAGGTAAATAAGTTTAAGGATCCTGAAGATGCAATTTGGTTGAAGAAAATGAAATGAATATAGTAAAAGTATAAAACCATCAACTCAAACTTAGAAAAACAAATAAAACATCATATAGTATATGTAAGAATGCTTCGCCCTAAGCCTTTATCAAGAAAAAAATGACGATCACAAATAAAATGCCATAGAGACTTACTAGGGAAACGAGCATGACATAAATATAAGCTTAACGTTGAAAATGAGTTATTTTAAAATGAAAAAATCAGTAAAAGAAAAGCAGATTAGAAGGTATGAAAACAAAAACAAAAGAAAAAAAAAGAAAAAGGTATTATATATATATATATATATATATATATATATATATACACACACACACACATACACACATATGTCTTTAGATATATACATACACACGTACATATATTACATATACGTCATATACATAAATTAAAAAATATGTATATGTACATACATATGTATATAGACTTACAGAGCATATCAATACATATACATACAAAAATATACCACACAAAAAGGGATATTACCTATAGCCTAGCTTTTCGTCTCATCAGGATCTGCTCGTCGGGGGAGGCCCTCACACATAGACTTAGCCAACTTTCATTACATCTTCAAACCCGCGGCTATCCCCTTAAGCATATAAAGGCTGCAATCACCAGGGCCAAACAAAGTCCATGACACAGTGCTTTACAAAAGAGAAACAACATAACTACTTATACAAATGAAAGAATACCATTCGTTGTTACTTATAAACCCGCTTTGCCTAATGTATCATCTATTCTCAAAACATATCTACCGATCCTTCACTCATCCGATCGGTGCAAAAAAGCTATTCTTTCTCTTTCCTTTTACAGCCTTCCGTCGCCCTAAGAACCTTAGGGACGTGCTTGTTCATTCATCTACACACCACATCAATAACATCGATTTCAACCCATGTCATTCTTCCAGATGTAACACCTGCATGTACACACACAACCTCATCTTTCAAATCCTCCACCGACAGCCAAACATATAGGATCACACAGGGTCCCCTTACATGCAACTCAAATAAAATTATCTATCTCATCACTTGTCAAAAATGTTTTACACAATACGTAGGTCAAACTTATCAAACACTCCGATCCAGATTTAACCACCACCGTTTTACAATCAACAATGACAGAGACACCCCAGTAGCTAAACATTTCAAACTTATCGATCATAACATCAAACACCTTAATATTATCGCTATCGATCACCTACCACACTCTGTCACGATCAGCAGACTCAATAAAGAAACATTTTGGATCCACACTCTAAAAAAGAACGGAGACCACAAGGGCTGAACATGAATGAACAGTCGTCTTTCCTCATAAATTTACGTCATTCGTTTTAGATACACTAATTTACCTCCCACCTGTGGCCTGATGACTTATTTCCATAATTTTATATTTCGGTATGAACTAATACAATACTGTCATTTTAGGAAGTTTACGTTGTTCCTTTCTTTCCTCTTCGAGAGGGTTCTTTCCAACAAATATGAGAGAGAGGGAGAGAGAGAGAGAGCAAGAGAGAGAGAGACCGAGAGACTGATAATTCTGGATTATCATTAACCATTCAAAAAATATAATTCCTACTTTGTACATGTTTTACTTGAATTCGCATGTGGATGTATATTCACTCATATATATTTGTATGTATGTGTATTGGTATGCTCTGCACGTCTATATACATATATATGTACATATACATATTTATTAATTTATTTATATGAAGTAAATATGTAATATATGTATGTGTTTTATATATATATATATATATATATATATATATATATATATATATATATATATATATATATATATATATATATATAGATATATGCAAGGGGAAAACAGCTGATGTCACATTTTTTGACATTTTTAGAGTAATTAGCGGAAAAGTATCTTGGGGGTATACTTCAACTTGTAATGCTACTAAACAATGCAAAAACCACCGTAGTCACGCACAAAATAGTGAAGAAAATTATGGGCACAATTGAAGAACAACTGATGTCCAAAAATTCCAAGTTGAAAACAACTGATGTCCACTCTGGGTGAATTATTATAACCTCCCTTCTCTAAAACAATTCCAAGGGTAGCTTCCCTTGGATTTTGTACCCAATTACAAGCCATCTTTCTCATCACGTGACTCCTAAACAACCCTCTTCGTTTACAACAATGGCTGATGCAAAGTCCTAAATTAAGAATATATTTTTTTTATTCTCTTTTCATTTTTTTTTTTAAATATGGAATATAAATTTCTGAAAATGGCCAATTTTTTTTGTCAATTCTTTTTCATCTGGTAGACTTTTTTATGATCTTGCTTGTCTAATCTGAATTATGGTCTTTTGATTATTTTATAAAAAGGACTTACGTGTAAGTGTGAAATGATAATGCTGTGCCTGTTTTTTAATTAATTAATCTGAGATATCGTAAAATTGAATAGCAAAAATGCACCCAGTCTGAAGCAGTCGCTTGTGCAAATAATAGTTATAAGAAGTGAGTGTTTAAAAATACTCTTTTAGGAATCTTTTTATGGTGCAAATTCTCTTCATAGGATAAATTAAGCTACATAAAATGTTCTCTATATCAAAGTCAATAGGTAAATAAAGCATTTTTATGGTTTCTAAACCTTTATCTCAATGTGGTTATGGTTGATGATCCGTAACTCATTTGGACTTGTCTCAAAACAAAAGATCCATGTGACAGAATCATGTTTAAGTTAAAAATACCAGATTAAAAATTAAAAAGCAAACAAAATTAATCCAAAATCAACAAGTTCTTTAAAACAAAAATTGTGTGAGATAAATTGTGGAGGGGGAGACCTAAGCTCAACCTTTCAACAAAAGATTTATTGTGCTGTCGGTTTTCTCAGTCCTTTTTAGCTGTTGAAAATATCAACAAAATGTGATAGAATTGATTGGCACAAAAGATTCTTGCTGTAATAAGCCTCTTCTTATTATTAAAAAGAAAAAAAGTACAACATTGATATAAATAGGAAAGATAACGTATTAAAATAATAAAATATTAAAAAAAACAAGGGGAAAACGACTGATGTCCATTTTTACCCTGCATTGGAAAAAAGCGCACTAAGCTAAGAAAAGACGGTAAAAAATTAATCTCAAAGGTTTTTTTCAATCATCAATGGACATACTTTAAGGTAGTAAAGAAAAAAAAATCTCTTTGTTGATGACAATTATCCAGAAGTCTTCAAATCTTGTTTTTACGTTTTCTCCGAACTGTCAAAATGTGACATCAGTTGTTTTCCCCTTGGGCCCTTCATATATATATATAATTTTTTGCTTTTTTGGGTTTTTTTT
>BLXT01002238.1:2883762-2905189 GCA_019648995.1 Plakobranchus ocellatus | reverse complement strand
TTTTTTTTTTTTTTTGACTTTTTGGCCCTGCGCCTGACCAAACTCTCAGTTTCAGCTACTCTCTGAGAACTGAGAACCGGAGAACCCTTCAAGGCTTTTCCTTTTTGGATAGGACAGCCTTGGCACTTTTGCCGCCATACTTGGGAGGCGCTACTGGCCTCGTTTTCAGGTGAGACTTGACGGCACTAACATGTTTTCGGGTTGCAATCGTTTTATGGATTTCAACCACAATTGCTATATGGGCTTGATGAAATGAACCTCCATTCTCGGCCTTTAAGGAAGGATGGCTTGCTCTTCTGCGAACCTTGGACAAGTCTTGCTGCTGGCTGCGTAGTCTCCTCGACAGTTGATGCAATGAGGATCAGCCGAACAGTCACGTTTGACCTGATCACCTTAGGCGCATGTAACTCACACGGTAGGAGATTTCTTATGCCTGTCCTTGCAACAGCCATAGCGTTGGCACTAATAGCGGCGCATTGGAGCGGGAAGTACGGTTAAGTGTAAAGAATAAGGTACTCCGCATGAATTCGACTCGATGGCTTCGATTTAAGATGACGGTTTTGTCTGACTTTGGGTCCTCATCCCGACGAACCTTGATGCGCCGAGCGTGAGTGACGCCAATCAGCTCATGGACCATCACCTCCTCCGAGCAACACTAACTCATCATAACTATGAATTACTCCTTTAGAACCGTTCAGGCTCTTATGAGGGTTGAATGTCACAGGGGTGTCTAGGAACAGTGACTCCTCCCAGGTTCTTAGCCTGGTCAGCTTGACGAAGAGGTCACCACTACCAAGTTTTGTGACCTCGGTGGTCTTGTCGCCTAAGGTCACCTTGAGTTCCCTATGGACCTTAAAAGGCGACCTGTCGGACACATTTGCAGATCCTCTCGAGCTGATTACCGTAAACTTTTTAAATGGTGATCAGCCCGTGATGGGAGAAGCACCACGAGCGCTCCCTGTACAAGGCGTCTTCACGTTGCGGGACATGGAGAGGGGTCAGTTTTTTTTTTGTTTTTTTGTTTTTGTTTTTTTTTTTATTTTGGAGTGATGGAAATTGATTGAAATTCGGTTCCTATCACATAGCTCAACAAGGGAGACACATTGCTAATCGATTGGGCAGCATGGGTCAGCGTTGATGAGTGAGAGCCACTATTGCCGGGCTGTCACCATTTCAATCCCAGGATCCACCCCTCCTTCCATACGGGTCACATCTCACAACAATCAGTGCGCCCACACTGTGGTTTAGGCTTCTCAATTTTTCCAGCACTGGGCGACTACGGAGGAAAGGAATGTGAGACAGCGGGAGGAGAGGCAGGCAGGACGATAGTGCAAAAATGAGGAGAGAAGACAAAGCAAGGTGGAGAGAAAGCAGTGTCTTTTATGTATGAATGAGAGGCAGTTCATGATTGACAATATGTTTTAGTCGCCTTTACGCGTGGATCAATTCTATCCCAGACTACACATGAAGAAAAAAAAAGTAGATGAAAGTAGCGATAAGGACGATAGCATCTAAAGGAAGTCGGGACAGAAAACAAAGCAAGGTGGAGAGAAAATGATGTCACCTACATCTATATGCACACTTTCTGTCTTTCTGAAGTCTGCTTCCAATAACTGTTAACAGTGTCAATTTGAAGGTGTAAAAGTTTGGCTGTTGTAAGATCACCATGATATTATTGTAAATTAATGGTGATTGAATCAGGCTCTGGATGCTAGTCAGACATAGTTTTCTGCGTTTTTGACGTGATGAAAAATTCGTCATGTTTTGTGAAGAGCATGTTGTGTGGGAGTTCCTCTATCTAAAACAGTTACATGGTGCTTTTATTAATGAATAAACTGTCCACGGCTGTCTGCCGCCGCTCATTTAGTTCGAGCTGATCCGACCGCTCTGACCCCGTGACCCCATACACCGCCCAGCTCAATGCTAGGCCCAGCGAAATATTATAGCTACTTCAATAACAGTGCAATTAATGCGTCGTTTTTACTACTCTATGCGCAGTATGAGGTGAAATTTAAGGCTTAAAGAGACTTAATATATTTATCAACAAAATGCAATGATTGTAGGCCATATAACTATATAGATGGTGCAAGAACTATTTTAAAGTTGAATAATTTTCATCGGTCACGTTGACATTAATTCTGAATCTTTGTACAAAAATTTTTCCTATAGTTGAATGTAAAAGTTCCCCACGCTGTTCCTCTAGTAAACCTAAGCCAAGGTTATATTTCTGTATGATTGGTAAGCAGTGATGCTCTAAAATGTGATGTTTTGAGAGAACCTTTTGTGGAAAGTTTTTGCGACATACTGTTATGTACTGTTCTATGGCTTGTATGCTTGTCAGTTTGTTGGTGTGGATTGGATCTGTGTGCGATATCGGATTGCGGATCTTGGAAATGCTAGATTTATGGAGTTTAGTTTTATGTGTGAATGCGGTGTCTATTATGACTTGATTGTCAGTGCATCTAAGTGTTTGTAGCATGAGGTGTCTTATAAGTTGTTCGTGGACATCTGTTTTGAAATACTTGTGACTGTGACTGATTGCCAATAAAACTACGGCCGTGGTAAACTTGTGTGTAATGTAGTTTTTGTTTAGAATTGTGTTCTCAGAAAGTGGTTTTTTTTGGGTTTTTTTGTTTTTTGTTTTCTTTTTTTTTTTTTTTATGAAAAAGATGAAAATGATCTGAAACTGTGTCTTGATAGAGAATTAGGCCTTCCGTGTTCAGTGTTTCCTGTAACCTTCACAACAAAAAAAAATTCATATAAAATTTTTTAAAAGACCGCACTTAAAGCCCTTTGCATACAAAAAGAACATAAAACCGTGTCGTAATCACTGATACCAAAATGTATAAAATTAATCAGCACAGTTTTAAGTAAATTAATCATTTCGTTACGTACTGTAAAAAATCACAAAATAATCCCATTTGTTTATTAACTAACTCATACCACGGGAAAAAGGCTATAAAATCGCCGAATTTAGAGGCAGCAGCATAATTTTTAGTGCGTCTTGAAATGGAGAAAATGATCTTTCGAATGATACTAAACTCGATTGCGCTTCAGACCTTGGGTAATGTTTTCAGGCAGGTTAAAGGTTGGAAATTTTAGCCGATTTTAGTACAATTCCTGTGCACAAAGCGCATCGCGCGATAAGAGGCCCTGCGGCTGTCAGATCAAATAGTCGGCAGTTGATTAATCACGGCACCTGGTAGCGGTACTATGCCGTGGCGAATTTATCAAATCTCCGAAGCATGAAGGGGGTTATCGTTCTCCTCACAAACTAAATTCCCACCTATAATGTTGTATGTAGAAAGACGCCGTGTGACATGTCTCTAAGGTTTTATAATCATTACTATTATTATTATTATTATTATTATTATTATTATTATTATTATTATTATTATTATTATTATTATTATTTGTTTTTTCCTGTTATTGTTGTCATGTTACACACTATTATAACTTTGAATGCCCTATATAAGACTTTCGATTATTAAAGTAGGTCAGCCACATGTATTTTAATAACTACTTGAAGTATAATTATGTACGATAAATAGATAATTATATCTATGTGTGTGTACATATATATATATATATATATATATATATATATATGTATATATATATATGGGAAGAGGTCAAAATACCAGGTCTATTTCATACGGGATTTTTTTGGTCGTTTGAACAATAACCACCTTTTTTTTTACTTTGATGTTCTCTGAATATGTCTTTGACATATATATATATATATATATATATATATATATATATATATATATATATATATATATATATATATATCATAATCGATGCACTTCTCCTGAGCATAAAGTCAAATATTTTTTTTTTTGGTTCCACATTACAATGGAGAAGACCACCAGGACACCAAAGTGGAGAGCAGAGAGATGGATTCAGTAGATATAAGTCGAGCAGAGAAGGCTTGATCAAAACATCTGAGTTTGGTAGTATGGGCAGAGATGGCTCATGCTATCGAGATCATGGTAATGAAAGAGGTGTAGCTGGGGCAAAGGAATCCCGAGGCATGACGTATGGTAGATTGATGGACTGGGCCTCAGCAGAGGATCCTGGAGAACTTGCCTTGTTCATGTCAAGTGAAATTTCCCAGATAGAACGTTTTTTAACACAAGACAGTATCAAAGAGGACTGGTATAGTCTGTTTGTATCAGCCATTGACAAAGCTATAACCACTCAACTACAAAGGGCTGCTATCAGCAGAATCTTAGAAGTTCTCTGCAAGACACCATTCCTGGACAAACATTTAACTGCTTTTGTTTTAGACAAAATGACTCTTGAAGAATGGCAAGATGGGAAGCGTTTTCTTGGTGCTATGATTAGACTTTTGGAGACCATGTTGAAGGTTTTGCCGACTAACACTATCACAGTCAAAATTATCACAGCAATACCTCAGCTGAAACAGGTAAGCGAGTTTTTCCTCTTTAATGACCTAACAGCACAAGTATCAGAACTTGGAATCAAAGCAGGTCAGGCATATAAGGCAGGTAAACAAATATCACAAAGTCGATTGGGGTTAACTTCTGGTGAGCTTCCACCAGATGACTTTGTTCAGGCTTCAGTATTGCCAACAAGTGATGACATCAAAGAAGGCCAACAAATTTTTATGCGTCCAATCGTTGCAGAAGGTAGTTATGATGATGCAAATCACTATTTGGATGTACAGTTCCGCCTGATGCGGTATGACTTCATCACTCCTCTACGTGAAGGTATTATTGAGTTTAAGAAAAGTGGGCTCAAGAAACATTTTAGTTCATCAGATTTGAGACTATACTTTGATGTTCACATTCTAGGGATGATACATATTGATGGCATAGATCATGTTCTTCAATTTGACATTTCCAAGCTAAAATCAGTAAACTGGGATTTTTCTAAGCGCCTCATTTTTGGATCTCTGGTTTGTATTTCAAAAGATGGTTTTGAAACAATGGCTATAGCTACTGTCTCAAATCGTGACCCCAAAGATCTTAAGAAAGGGTATGTGAATGTCAATTTCAGAAGCGGTCTTGACATTGTCTTCTCTTCCACGCCAGACGATGAGTTTGTCATGGCTGAAACGGTAGCATATTATGAATCATATTGCCATGTTCTTGAGGGATTGCAAGAAATGAGAGAGCATCTTCCCCTCCAAGATTACATTGTTTCTTGTAAGAAGGCAGTTAAACCACCAGAATATATGTTGAGAGAATCAAGCAGTCCAGTTTATGACCTTCATCCTTTGATGAAAGGCAATGCTTCAGTTAATGTGCCCGTTTTAATAACAACAAAGTGGCCACCATCAGACAAGATGTCCTTAAATGAGTCTCAAAGAGAAGCTGTGAAAATGGCTTTAACCAAAAAATTGGCTGTTATTCAAGGACCACCTGGCACTGGGAAAACATATGTTGGTCTTAAAGTTGTGCATACTCTTCTGGAAAACCACAGCGCTTGGGCATTGACAAAAACTAAACTTCAAGGCAACAGCAATCCTATTCTGATTGTGTGCTATACCAACCATGCTTTGGACCAGTTCCTGGAAGGAATTCTTCAGTTTTGTAAAAATGGTATCATCAGAGTTGGTGGAAGAAGCAAAACAGAGAGCTTGGAGCCTTTTAATCTAAAAGTCATAAGGAACAACTTAAAAACTGGACGTTTACTTAATAACAAATCCGTGTCAAATTCACGGAACATGTGTCACAAAAGACTGCATGGGTTGATAGAGCAACTAGAAAGAGCTTCAAAGGAGTTGGAAGCTACTGCTTTTGCCATCTGCAGTGAAAGTAAACTTTCATCATATATTTGTGAAGAACATATGGAATCTTTACGCAGAGGTGATGGAAGTGGGTTTAAGGTAAAAGGTAGTCCTCTGGGGCACTGGTTGAATGCTAGAGTAGAGGATCCATCTGTGAGTGTGGCAAATTTAATTGAGCAGAGCATGAAGAGGCTTATACTGAGAGGCGACATCCAGCCATTAAACCAGATAATAAGAGAACAAATGCCAGTTCAAGAGAGAGCTGCTTTGTATTTTTTCTATGTTGAGATACTGGTAGAAAATATTTTTAATACTAAACCACAAGATGTGTTTGAGGCTGAAAGATTGCAAGAAATACTTGTCATTTGCCAAACAGATATTTTGGAAGATAATATCATACAATTGGTAATGAAACCAAAAGTGTTTGTGAAAATACAGAATCTTTTAGGAAAAAAAAAAGAGTCTTTCCCAAACAAAAATGTCAAGGCCTGGTTGTTAGGGTCACACAAAAGTCTACATGCACAATTAGATGACATTGAGAAACTCAAAATGAAAGCACCCACGACAGATGTTGGCAGCTCAGTTGAAGTTGAAGCTGAGGTTGATGTTAAACAGCAAGACGCAACAGATGATCATTTTGATGACAGAATTGATGAAGGATACTTAGAACAGACTTTGGCTCTAAAAAACAGCATTGCATCGATCATGAAACGCGTTTCTGCCCTTGAACTTGAACAATTAGAGCAGAACAGTGCCAGTGATGAAGGTTGGCAGACAGTTGGAAAGCGTTGGAGTTTTGCCAAAATAAGTAGAAAAATTAATACCACAAAACCAATGACAGAGGTGCAAGAGGCATTCATTCAAGATATATGGACTTTGAACATGAAGGAGCGATTTGCATTGTACAAGCTGTGGGTAGAACGATATAAGGCAAAGCTATCAGACGAAAGGAGATTGCTTTTGGATCAATACAGATATGTGCTGTCTGAAAAAGAAGAAATCAACAGTCAAGAAACAGTGTCCATTCTACGAGGGGCAAGCATCATTGGTATGACTACCACATGCGCAGCAAAATATCGCTCTGTACTTCAAGCTGTTGCTTGTAAGATCATTGTGGTGGAGGAGGCAGCAGAGGTCCTAGAAGCCCACATTGTCACTGCTCTGAATAAGGAATGTGAACATTTGATTTTAATTGGAGACCATCAGCAGCTTCGCCCTAGCCCTGTGGTCTACGAGCTGGCCAAAGATTTTGGTTTGGAAATATCACTCTTTGAGAGACTTGTTAAGAACAACTTTCCACATGTGGTGCTTCAAGAGCAACATAGGATGAGGCCAGAAATATCAATGATTATGAGACACATATATCCGAACCTCAAAGATCATTCTGTTGTGTCTTCCTATGACCACATCAAAGGTGTTTCAAAGGACATATTTTTTGTTCAGCATGAAGAACCTGAATCAAGTGTGAATGATACACACAGTAAAGCCAACGAATTTGAAGCAAAATATGTTATCAAGATGTGTGAATATTTTCTTCTCCAAGGTTATGACCCTTCACAGATGACAATTCTGACTACATATGCAGGTCAGGTTTTTGCCATTAAGACTTTAATGAAAACCCTTCAGTTTAAAGCTTCTGTTCGTGTTACTTCTGTTGACAATTTTCAGGGTGAAGAAAATGACATTATTATCTTATCCCTTGTGAGAAGCAATGAGAACAACAAAGTTGGTTTTCTCAAAGTAGAAAACCGAGTGTGTGTTGCTTTATCTAGAGCAAAAAAAGGCCTTTTTGTGATAGGAAACTTAGAGTTACTCTCCTCACAAAGTAAGCTTTGGAAAAAGATTCTTTACACAGCAAGTTCCTGTGATATTATTGGGAATGGACTACCAGTGGTATGCCAAAACCACCCTGAGAAAGAGCATGCCTTAATGTTTAGCCCTAAGGATTTTGATAATCGGCCAGAAGGAGGTTGTGGTCTCCCATGCAAATATGTGTTGCCTTGTGGTCACATTTGTGAGTTGACCTGCCATGGTTATGATAGAGACCATGAGAAATACAAGTGTAATAAGCCATGCACCAAGAGTTGTATTTTTGGTCATCGCTGCCAAAAAAAGTGTTTTCAGGATTGCGGTAAATGTGAAGTGCCAGTCCAAAAGCAAATCCCAAGTTGTGGTCACAAGGACTCAGTTCCTTGCCATCTGCCAGCTGAAAATGCCATATGCTGCCAACCTTGTGAGAAAATATTGGATGACTGTGAGCACCAGTGCTCAGGTCAGTGTGGACACTGCAAAGCGATTTCAAAGCATAGGCTGTGTGAAAAACTTGTCCACTACATGTGGCCATGCAGACATTTAGAGCAAGTCAAATGCCACCAAAAGCCAGACCTTTTCGCATGTCCTCATCCTTGTGAAGCTGTCCTTGAATGTGGTCACAGATGTAAGGGAACGTGTGGACACTGTCTGCAGGGCCAAGTTCACAAAGCTTGTGGTGAAATTTGTAAAAAAATGCTACCTTGTGGCCATCTTTGTTCTAACTATTGCAGTGCACCATGTACACCATGTAAAAAACCTTGCCCAAGTAAGTGCAGGCACCGTTCCTGTAAAGATTCACAGGAAAGATGTGGCCATATATGTATCCCTTGTAAGGAAAAGTGTAGACGTGGATGCGATTGTAACAAATGTGACAATTTCTGTTCTGAAATCTGCAGCATTAAGTTGTGTAATAAACCATGCAAGAGAGACATTAAGCATTGTGGTCACGAATGTTCAAGCCTTTGTGGTGAATTGTGTGTTTGCTGTGTTTGTACCAAAATTGAAAAAATTCATGAGCATATTGGAAGCGATATAGACCATGATAGTGTTTGCACCTCACTTTTAAAAGAAGTGACAGCTATAGAAGAAGGCAATGAAATGGTAGCAGGTACCCACCATGATAGAGACAAAAAATCAACAGGAGCTTGTTCTATGGATAGGAGTATTGGAAAAGCAACAAATGAAGAGAACAAACAAAAAAGCAATGTGCCCCAACATTGCAAGAGCCTTTTATTGAAAATTCCCTCATGCAATCATGTATTTTATGTGGATGAACTGGATCAATATATGAGCAATTTTGATCCCGGTGGATCAAGATACATTCCATGTCCCACCTGTCAATTACCTATTCAAAATTGCAAACAGTATGAACATATTAACATAGCAAGAGCTAAACGGAGGAATCAACTAAAACAGTGTCTCCTTGACCAAAATTTCTGTTCTGTGCTAGACAAAAGAGAGCTTGCTGAGTCACAGAAAGTGCTAGAAAATTCTGAACTGATGGCTTCTTTCAAAAAGATTGATACAAATGCAGTGAAAACTAAAGCTGAGGTGCAGGCACTGTCATTCAAGTTTAAGCTTGCTTTCACACTTTGTGAAATCATGTCATTTGAACTTAGTGCTGATTATAACTCAGAGTTCCCTGGCATTATTTCAACAAGAAAGGATGCCTTGTTAAGAATTGCTGGTCATGTTACAGCTCAGCAGAAGCGCGAGTTTATAATTGATTTAGCCCGTTGTCTTGTACAAGCAGTTGTTTTCAAGGTTAAAGATCTGAATTATCAGGCTATTCAGGATGTTACCTCACCCCAAGATGACCTTTTGAAAGAGTGTGGAGCTACAGCTAAGGTCGAGGATCAAGAGGAATTTGTAGACTGGCTGGACCATAAGATAAAACTTTTTATCTCTTCAAGAAAGGATGCCTTATCATCTAGTGACTACTGTGAGGCACTGCAACTGAAGCTGATTGAGAGGCATGTGAACAATGTTTGGACAGTCCTTCGATCTGATGATAGCCAGGTAAGATGCATTAGATAATGTGAGTGAATGCACATTAAAACAGTTCATTAGTTCATGCCAACATAAACCTTGAGATTGGTTAAAAATTTTGAATGACATAGAGAGAATCTGATTTAAATTTCTTGCAAGGTAAAAGATGCAAAATGTCATAACAATAACCTATTTGAAAGGAATGTGTTTACCAAACAGTCATATCATTAGACAACACGAATCAATGTTTCTTGATTAAATTTCATAAAATAGCAATTAAAAAGCTGGACATGATAATTAAATTAATAGAAATATACATATAAAACGATGATACAAATATTATCATTATGATGGATATTAAGTGTTGCTGATTATAACTTTAATTAAAATAATGACTTTAAAAACCACAAGACCGACATTTAATTCACTTGCCAATGTAAATTATAAGTATAAAGAGCAATACTAATCAGTTCAGATCTTCAGATCTGTAATCAGTACTTTGCCAAAATGAGATGTTATGCTGGCCATTATTGCTATCGTATTTATATTTAAAATTTTTTTTTAGCAGAAAGAAAAAAAGCAGCATGAAAGGAGTAGGATGGACAATAAAATACTTCCAGCAAAAAAAAAACCACCCCCACATATCTATTTAGAGAATAAAACAAAATAGCCAACGGATTTTTGCAAGTTTACATAGAGAGGAAGCAGGACAGAAAGAGAGATTAAGAAATTGAGACAGAAAAAGAGTGGAAAGAGAAAAAGAAAGAGAGAGCTAAAGAAAAAGTGTCAAAGAAAGAGAGATGGGGGAAGAAAGAAAGAGCAACGACAGAAGGAGAAAGATAAAAAGAGAGAAAGAAAAAAAATGGAGATAGGTAGGAAAAGAGTGAAAGGTAAAGAGAGGAAGAGAGAAAGGAGACAGGAAAGTAAAAGACAGAAGGATATATAGAGAGAGATATATCAAAAGACAAAAAGAGAGACAGGTACAGAGGGCGGAAGGAAAGACAGAATGAAACTGATTTACTGTAATCAGAAATGAATGCATGCGAACCTTGCAAAATAGTATATAAAGGTCTGCAATGATTTTTAAAAGTTTGTTGTATGTGGTTTGTTAGTTATCAATTTGTAGGCAAATTCAATCCTGACCATAATTTGTATATTATATATTATTGTAATTTTTTTGCTTTGAAACCACAATAAATTGAACCTCCATTGGGCTGATCTGTCGTCTGAAGTGGAAATATCAAGCAGTGCTTGATTTTTTTTTTCAGATTAGACTATCTGTTTGAGATAGATCTCATTGACTTTTTACCATACATTATGATATCTATCCCCAGTAAATGGGATGCAGACAAATGAAATATTTTTGTTTTCTGTAGAATCTTTTTAGGGATTAGTTTTCAAAAAGAAAAAAAGAATTATTTTTTTAAAGTAGAATCTTTTTAGGGATTTGTTTTCAAAAAGAAAAAAAGATTTTTAGTGTGAAACTAATAAATTTGTATCATAAATGGAAAACTTATTTAAATGATAGAGAGAGAGTGAGCAACCTCTGGATATAACAGCAACTGGACTTTTTATCTTATGCATACAGCAGATACAAAATGGTAGTATGGTATAAGATACAACTACTATTTTTAAGATTACTACTGAGAATCAGTTACACTTTGCTTAAAAGTCTTTTGTCTTATAGTTTTTGCTTGATAAATATTCAAAGGATCTGCAGAGGAAAATTATGTGTGCACGTTTGATTCAAATGGGTTTAAAATCATGTCATTTACTATCGTAGGGTTAAATGAAAAGGACGGAAGTTTTATCAGCGGTAGACACTGCAACCAGTGCAGATGAACTATGATTATAATAATCAAAATATTTTCTAAGTCAAGTATCTATCTCAAGCCATTCGAATACCATACCCCCTCGCTACATTCAGTATTTAAAATGCATCTTGAATAAGCAGCGAAGCAGTCCACGAAAGTAATTTGTCTACTTGTTTGGGATAGGCATATTTAATACCTACTAATGAAGTTATCATGGTCAAATTTGAAGGAAAAACTGTAAATTTGACCAATGGTATGGCCACCACATCTTGACCTTCAATCTATCCCCACCAACAATTTAATTTCAAATTGTTTGGACCTTTACTTGCATATTCTGAGATGGGTAATCTGAAACATTAGCTAGGTGCGATTGATATCATGGGAAATTTCTTTTATATAAATTATAACATGCTATAGATCGGAAAAGGTAGTTTATAATGCATTTTTTCATAAGCAAAGCCAAATTTCTTTAAAAAGAAGTAAATATGGTATCTGTAAAAAGTGACATCTATTATGCAAAGTTTCAAGGAAGTCACTTCATAAATCCTGGAGGAGATAGATATTTTATGACAAAAAACATGTTTTGGGAAATATTCTATTGAAATTGTTGTAAAAATACAAAAATATTTCATCAAACCAGTGTAGTGTTGTTAAAATAGTGATATTTGTTGTTGATGTTTTTATTTGTGTACCTTTGGCAGATATCTCCAACAATAAGTAATATTAATAAGAAATAGGAAGTTATTGAAGCAGATAATTGAAAGCATAAGTATTCTATTGGTATTGATAATAGAATTTGTCATTTTTCAATTCTTTTTCACACAGAATCGATTTTGTAGATTTGTTTTGTTTCTAAAGAACAAATGAAAACTAAAATCGTGAGAGGGATGTTTCAAGTAGTAACAGACTAAAGTCAGCTGCTGCTTATTTCCTTATTGAGAGTGTACAAAAGTATGAGTCTGTGTTAATTACAAATGTGCCATTTTAAGTTGGATACACTGACGAATGTTCTTTTTTTTTTTTAATATATATATATTACGTATATGTTTGTCATATTATGGTAAATTGTGATACATTTCAGTTCCTGTGCAACATCTTGCCCTTATCAGCCTCTGTCAAAGCATCCAAGTCCAATCCCACTGAAAGGAAAAAAGAGTCAAAATTTGCAGTTAGCAGGTATGTTCCAAACATTGACATGTAGGCCTTTTTTGCTGTTTCTTAAATTTAATAAAATCATGCAAAATTATATTTTAAATATTTCTATACTTTAAGTTTTCTTCAGTTGTATACGACAAAAGTTAAGATCAGATGAAAATAGAGGTTAAATTTGCACAGATTATTTAGTAATTTGCCTGCACAAATGAAGAAACTTTGTAACTTTAGAGCTGCATATAAAAAAATTGCAAGCCATACCATTACAGTACAGAGTTAGGACTTCACACATCTTGGAGGGCTAATACGTACAGCAGCTACATCACTAGTTCTTACAGGGACTGAATACTAGTTCACTCACAAGGAAAGCAGACAACATCAACTCGAGAATACAAGACGAAGGACTTTGATTTTCATGTTTCAGTTTATTATACTGAAGGAATTTACACAGACAGGCCACCCAAGTGAGTGTCGCATCACATTGGAGTAGAAATAAGTAGACATTTGAAGCAACTAAGAATTGAAAGGAGAAAAGGTAAAAAGAAATAATCATATAGGTTGAGAGATAACAACAGGTAAAACTCAATCGAAGGTCTTTAGTGAGGAAAAAAAGGATAATAAAGAACATAAAATTACAACAATAAATGCTAAGCACATGCATTTTCTAAAAGAAATCAGAGCTGCAAGCGTAACAACACAATGCACGTAGACCCCCATCAATATATGTCTTAATAAAGAGGGAAGAAGGTATGGTAATTACAATGCCGCTTCTTTCATTCATGCGCACAATTCAGCAATGAACAAGAATTAGTATACATGTATGATCATAGTATGTAGCTAAAAAGGGAATCGTGCTTTGGTTCATTGCATTAAGCTTGCGCAGATTGCTGTTAAAATATTGTAGATATTATTTAAGAAATTCACCCCAAAATACAATTAGTGAAAAATAAACTGTCAGCATTGCGCATGTAAAATAGGCCCACTGGCAGGTTTCCCCAAAGCACAACCTGAGACACGTTAGGGCTCCAAACATCTAAACTAGACATATAATGATTAGTATAATGCAATGAAAACATTCATTCTGCCATATAACATTAACAAGAAAACCAACATTGAGTTCAGTAATCACAACTAAACTAGGTCATTGCTGTCAGGCATTTGTCAACATTACACAGAATCACTTTTCAACTAGTTCCTCAACATACAAGTCACAATTCGTGCAATCAAAATTAATTATCACTGGGAAAAATGACACATGCAACTGACATAAATTATGTAAAGTAGGGATCATAAGAAGGTAAAAACAAAACTTAAATATATACAGGTAAGGTCACTAGACCCTTTTTAAATGCCTGTGGCGAAAAACCAAATGCACACATGTGCCGCCACTCAGCATGTTCATGCACACACTCTTCCCATATCCCTGGCTAACCCAGAGTTGGGAACCAAAATTCAGATCTTAGATCAGCACAGAATAAGCTATACTGCAAAATCCTAATTGATCTCTTCATTAACTCTTACTCACCCATGACAATATACAGAATGATAAACAGAACATATTTCGTTTAAACTCCCTGAAAATTCTTGCCCTTACTCTCGTCTGGCCAACTTGCTTACACTAAATCGAAGCGACAAAAGGGGCATTTTCTCAATCTGAATTTGCCCCCAAAAGGATGACTAGCATCCAACCTATGACAAGCTCCAATTTAGCATCACAATGGTTGGTTTAAGCATCAAGAAATATTAGAGATGATAGAAACACATGTAATGTAAAATCCCTGGAGAATAATTAGCGATTTACCCTAAGGAGCATGACTACTCAAGTTAAATAATATGAATAGAACAGGCTTGACAAGATCGAAAGGAAAATATATATGTTTGCAGGGATTCGACTATGAGATTGAAGAGTATGGGCCCTCACAGTCTACACACATCAGCTATTTTCACAGGGTAACCTACTTGGCGATACCTTGTGTTAAGTACTATTCCTTTCTAATCTCTGTAGCCCTATAGATTCTTAATAGTTCTCATACCCTTTTAATTTTTTTTTTTTAATAAGTCTTTATAGGGTTTTTTCTAGTCTAAATCTGTTGTATAGTTAAATCATGCTCCAACTATCAGTCACAGTGCATAAGATCATTGATTGCATATTTGTATTTTTCTGTCTGTTTCAGCATTAGCCATCTCACAAACTATTAACCCCATTTTGTCGGTGCCCATTTGTTTTTCTCTTTTCTGACTTTTGCACCATATTTTTTTCTCTTTATGTGTTAAAGTATTTTTTTTTTTTTTTTTAAGAAAAATTCTTGAAAGCTTTTTCCTTTAACAAATTTCCAAATTAGGGACTCATTCATTTTGTTTTGTGAATGGATTGTCAATGATGCATGAATTTGCACATTTTTAAAGTATGAAAAAATCTTTGTAAGAAATTTTGCTTTTTTTTTTTTTTTAATAAATGACATTCGATATAGTTGTTTAATGCAATCAAATCTCTGGCACCAGATGAGTTTGATACTTTTTTTATTATAGTTCTAAGTTTTTGGCACTCTTAAGCCAATGGTTTTGAGGCAGATGTTGAGTGCACTTAATGATTTAGAGACAATTGTTTATTGTAGCTCACATTCTAGCATCTGATGAAACCATAAAACTGATTTTAGCAGCGCTTCACTTGTCTCAAAACTCACAAGAAACGGTGTTGTGTTACTAGTAACAAATTCTTCCAGTGTATCAATTCTGTGAATAAATTGTTTGGTCCTACAGCCTGCCCTTGTTCTAGTTCTTCATAAGTGGTGCATACTTCTTCTGTTGAAATTTTCAACATATTTCGTTCTTTAACACAGTTTTTTTTTGTCTGTGTTGTTACATCTTAATAATAGACATACTTTCTTTTTTAGAGTTCTCCAAGAAACAAACTAGGTTTTACAATCCATCATATTTATTGCTAAATCCAGAAATTTGATGGTTGGTCGTTCACAGTGTGTGATGTCACGGGGATAGACTAAAGGATTTTTAAGTAATTGAGCAAGAAAAGCTAATACTGAAAAATTAAGAATCTACTCCGGCATAATTCAATTTTAAAAGAAATAAATGCATTTACAGCCAATTTTTGCTTTCATGATCTTTTAGGCCAACTATTTGCTGAAAATTTAAGAAAATACATATAGATTGCATTAGATACAAGCATTGCCAAATAGAGTAAGACACAGTGTTGGTCTAGCGCTTTTTGCCAAGTTACTCAGAATATATTATTTATTTTGGCGCAGCGTAAAGAACAAGTATTTTTTCCTTTTTTTTTTCAAATCGGTGTTTAGTTACACTAAATGTTTATAAATTACTTGTAAATTAATTTCCCAGAATGATATCACACGGAAAAAATCTTTTTCATCAAAGTTTTTCAAGCGCCATGTTTATCTTTTGAACATTTAAAATCAAATGTTTCGAGCATTCTCTTTTCCCAGTAACTTCTTTTAAAGTAAATAAGATGTGTTTGCAACTTATGTTAAGGCACATCTTTTCAATCCATGTTTAATTTACTTTGTTATTTCTTTCTTAAGTTCTTTGAAGTTTTGTTATATTCTGATATTCTTTTTCATTGTTCTCTCTTTTCAAATAGTTGCAAGTTGTTTTCTCTTACATTACAATTTTTTTTTTTGCCCTGTAGTTTTGTGTATTGCGTTTTTTGTCACATTTAGTGATTCTTTAGATTTAATATTGCTCTCTAAAGATTCAAATTTTTTGCTTCATTAGGAAAACTTTCTGGACACTCTTTGAAGGTTTCTGAAAATTTTCAAATGCTTAAATTATTCTTTTTTCACTTTTAGTTACATTTCATATCTCACATGTGATTGCTGTTGGAGTCTGTTGTTGGTGATGTCGAGATAAAATAATTGTATTAAATACTCAATAGCCTTTATGAAATATTGAAGTCTTCCATATTGATTCTTACTTCTAATTATTAATTCATCATAGACCACTTAATCTACAAATGCCAACTTCTTCGTCCAGGTAAAGGAGATTTTATGATAGCTGGGAAAGAAACAGAATAATTTCCAATTATTTGAAGGTCGCAAAGTTATTTACACTAGATTAAGTGAATTCTGATTGCTTTCAAGTATACACGGTAAACATATGAATATTTGCTTTGTTTTAGGCATTTTACTCAACAGCAATTATTGAAAAAATATATTTATAGTTTATATTTAGGGTGGATATTAGTTGTCTTTTTTTTTCAAAAGTTCATTTATAAAATACAAACAATTTTAAGTTAATTAGTAAGTTTCTTGTTTTTTATAATTTCAAACTGAATTGTAGTAGCAAGACATTAATTCATATTCTTCAATGTTTTTTTCTTTTTCAGCAAGATTTTTGTACAAAAGACACCAGATAAGGGACGAAAAGCAATAGCTCAAAGTTTAAGAGAGCCAAGTGTATCTGAGGGTTGGCTCCAATCATTGAGCTCAAGGACATCAACTACTGAGAATCCGAGACGAATCCGAAGAATGCCAATCATTGAGCACAATGATTGAAAACCGGAGACATACCAATGTTGGAGCACACTATCATCCTTCATCAGCAGAAGCAAAAACGCTAAGCCAATCTAGTGTACTTGAGTCTTATCCTAAGCCCATTGGCAAAACCCGTCACAGGAACAGAATTTCCCTTGAGCATTTTTTTTAATTTTGAGTATTTAATATGGTTTCATTATTTGTGGCAATAACACATTAAAAAAATGAATGGATATGGGATAATGCAGTGTCACAGGCTAGTGACTTAATTTTTTAAAGGTTTGTTCATTGTAGATGTAATAAAAGCCCTTAGCTCATCTAACATTTGTGCAAATTCTAATTCAGTATAAACTTTTCTTAGCTACTCAGATACATTCGTATTGCTCTGTCTGTTAGGGTATAGTGGAGTTGCAATTGATTGATAAATTGGAGACATATTTCATTAAGTTTGGTAACATTTAGCTCAGCGCATTTTTTATTTTCAGTTTGGCCATTTCAATATCATGATTAACAACTTGTCTTTACAGTATATGTTCTGTCAGCTAGCCTTGATGAGAGATAAGTTATATCAGCATGCTATTGCCAAATTTTTCCAGGAAATTTAAATTAAGTTGATAGGCAAGCATATGAAGTTTGCTTTGACAGCTCTATGTATAAGCATGTATTGAAACTGTGTTGGTTTTCTGTACATGTAAGTGTTGCTGACTTGTTAGATTCAGTGAAACATTGTGCAAAAAAAATAATTGTTATTTTTGCAACAAAAATGTTGTGCACATTAAGCACTTGAAAATGTAATTTCAAATGTGCATATACTTTCATTTAACTTCATTTTCTGTTGTGTATTTAGTGTGAAAAGTTTTGCCATTATTTTCTGGATAAAAAGGGTATGGTTTATGCTTATTTAGACTGGGAGATATGAGCTGCTGAGCACGAATTTGTGTCATCTCATTTGTTAAATTCGAACCATATTAGTAGTGGCTCCTTTTTTCTATCAATTATGCTTTATTTTTATAAACTGCAATGTATTTATATATATATATATATATATATATATATATATATATATATATATATATATATATATATATATATATATATATATACACATAAACACACACACACACATGTGTGTACTACTCAGAGCTCTGATAAAACTCTGTATCATTGGTGAAACATTCTTCCATAAAAGAATACTGTTTACTGATCAAATATGAGACAGTTTTACAACATTTACTTTTAAAGCACTGCTTACCATTTCGATCACAGCATAAGCATATCAGCGTCATCATTTTCATCAAAACAGAGAAAGAAAGATGTCAGAAAATGATTTTTTTTTTATTTTGTATCAAAAAATTGCATTTGTATTTTTTTTTCCAGAATAGGTCAGAGAGGATTTCTAGGATAGATTATTCATTTGAAAGAAGAAAAAAAATGTAGAATGCTTCTTTTTTCAATTTTGTATCTGATGCTGCCTATTTATGATAGTTAATGTACTCCTGAAGTAATTATGATGGAGAGCATGTATTTCCTTTCTCCTGTACCAAAAGTAGAGTCCCGAAGATGCAATTATTTTGTAGATAATGAAATGGCAACTGGTCAAAGTATTGAGCCTTCCTCTAGCCTTCACAATTATGAGAGTGTCAATTTGGGATTCAGCTTTTTTTACATGGGAGACCCAAAGTTGAAGGAGTCAAAGAGCAAAATAATTAGAGCACTCATGTGCTTGAACTTATACTGGAAATGCTACAAGTTTTTGTTCATATTCCTAAACAGATGTTAAGCATACTTCTCATTTGTGCATCTATCAATGCTATGATGTATTATGTCTGTCTGTAATCTTTTTTTAAATACATATATATGTTCTAGCTACATTTGCAAAAATAGCATCTCAGAATAAATAATTAGTTCAAGTGTACAGCAACAAAAGCATCAGAATCATCTGGACTTTCACACCCCAATTATTTTTTTATTACTTTTTACCTGAGATAATTATATGTATATCTTGGTTTTATGCTTGTATACAAGTTTTTTCTTGCATATTCTACTCACAAGCACAAAATGTATTTAGTCCCTTTTCTGTGCGTCTCCATCAATTTCATTAAAACAAAGATAAAAATATATAATTGTGCCCATTGCCCTGAGTGTTGGTGAGCCATCATTAAATTCGTCTTATAATTCACATAACAACCTAATCATGTATTCCTAGCTCCAAACCTTATTCCAAAATAAATGGCATGAAGATCAAGATTGATGAGAACAAAGGAAAGAATCTAAAGAGGAGAGAATTTATCTAACCACAGATCTTGATTCACAGATGTTTTTTCAAATTGAAATGCAATAAGAAGAATCCTCTAATGCATCAGGATATTGACCTACAAAATTACATTATAAATTAATAAATTGAAGACTGTCAAATAATTTGATTAAGTTTGACGTGGGAAGATAAGATGAGAGAATCATTGGTTAAACTAGAGTTTTGTTTTTTTTTTATGATGTTTAAAATGTGTTGTTAATAGCTCCTAATAATTTTATCAACTCTACTTCGAATATTTCTCAAGAGCAGTCCTTGCAAGTTAGATAGTACATTTTATGGTGTGGAGAAAAACACATGTTGCAATTTTTATTTTTATTTTGATACCTATGACTTTGCACAGAATATAAAAATCCCATTCATTTTTTGCTTGTGCCAAGTTCACTGACATTAAATTTTGGATATTCAATACCTAAAAATCGGAAATCCATGTGTTATTATAATTAGGATTGGATTCAAGATGTATGGAGTTCATATATTCATAAGCATTTGCAAATGTAATAATTGACGTGATTTGTAATAATGTGAAGAATGGTCTTCTCTTTCCTTACTGTACTTCATTTTTAGAGCATAAGATGATATCATATTATTTTTATGGTGATGCTGTATAAAGTTGCAGGACATTTTTTGCTTCCTTTTTTTTTTCCTTGATGATGTATTTTCAATTTGTACAGAACTCTGGTTTTATTACTTTATACAAACTAAGAGAGATTAGTCAGCCCAGTTTCCTAGCTGAATTTCACAGGAAGTTTGTTGAACATGCCTGTTTTATTAGGAATTATGCTTACATTTATAACAAAAGCTGACCATTTTAACAAGTACCAAGGTGCTCTGCAGGATGTGAAACAAAATAACTAAAGCCTCTGGGATCATTATAATGAGGGAGAGGCAGTAAATTATGTCCAAAAAATTGGACCATATGCAACAAAGAGATAATTACCTGCAGCAATTATCTTTGCTTAGTTTTTCATTTATGAATGTAAAAATATTTTCTTTCCAACAGTTTCTAGAAGGCAATGTGTGGTGAGAATGTATTAATTGAATTCACCAAGAATTAACATTGTGTCTAAAACTTTTCCTATAAACCATTGTACATAAAAATAAGTAAAATAAAAAAGAGCAAACAAGGGGTGTAACAGCCATGAACTTTAGGACAATTCAGCCCATCGTTGTGGTTACAAATATGTGCTGATTTTCCATCCATTCAAGCCATGATATTTCTGGTTCTTGAAATGCAACTTATCTCACTTAGATTCCATTTCAAAGTGGTGGTTTTTTCGTGCACAAGACATGTATGATGTGATTTTGAGATAGGGATATTTTTTATTTGTGATATATAAAATTGCTTCATAAGAGCCAGTATATAAAATTTCTCAGCAGGGTAAAATGTGTGTCGCTATATGCTTGCCAGATTATACATTTTATGTGTATAAGCTTTGCTGTTGTAATTTTTTTCTCTTTTTCTTTCTCAGCTTATTCTTGTTCTTTCTTCTTCTACTTATTGTTTGTCTTTCTCTAGCATGACGGGACCTGAGAGCCTGAGATCAGATTGTTGTGGACAAAATATATTCATAAAACAAAAACCTTTTCTTTTTTCTACTTGATTATCTTCTTTGTATTCTTCTTCTTTTAGTTTGAGCTGTACAAAAATTAATTGGGCGGTCCCACAGCCTTCAGGTTTTTGGAAATTTCAAGGTTGCACCTATATTATTAATAATATCAATGAATTGAATTCTTTCTATATTTAGAAACCATGTAAGCCTAAGTTGACTAAAACTTTGTACCATTATAAATGTTAAGGGAGCAATCTAGTCTCGAACCCAAAAGTTGTTACCCAGCTCTGCCTGAGTTGTCTCTCCTTTATTCTATTGTGTATGCACCGACTCCCCCTGAGCGCTGCACACACAACTTCTTCATTGCCTGCACAGTTGCATTTTCTGCAGGTCCATCGCAGAAGGATTGTTTGATGTTGACCAAAGAAAAGCGATTGATGTTGATAAAAGAAAACTTGATTTGTTGTTGCATGTTCAAATTCGAAAGTAAAAATAGGCCTTGCAGCGTCTTTGTGCCAATACACATTTTTTTT
>BLXT01002238.1:2841062-2861584 GCA_019648995.1 Plakobranchus ocellatus | reverse complement strand
AAATAAATATAGTAAAAGTATACAACCACCAACTCAAACTTATAAAAACAAATAAAACAACACAGAGTATACGTAAAAACGTTTTGCCCTAAGGTTTTTATCAAGAAAAAAAATGATGAAGAACATTTAACACATTGCATGATAAAGCAAAATATGAGCCAAATGATACTTTCTGTCCATAATCACGTGGAACACCTTTTGTACAACATCATGGGCCTCACTTTTTTGGTAGTGCATTTTGAGAACAGAGCTATGCAAACAGCCCTCTATCATTTATTTAATAAGTCAACGCCTCGAATATCAGTATTGCACAGACCATTTATAGTATAAAATTTCTTACACTTACAAACTTTTTCCAGCCTACAAACAATATAAGATGAAAATAATGGTCATTTTCAGCCTTGTACTTATCAATCTCTCCATTTTCTCCACACATAGGCTCCCACCTTGGCTCAATTTGTGAAATTGTTGTACACACTTTCAATGCCTTTAACACTTGCCTGTGTATGTACTTCAAAGTATGTAGGTAGCTGAGGCCCTGGGCAATGTCCACAGCCATTTGCGTGAGATTCTCTGCTTTGATATCCTCTGCCTCCTTCACACCCTGACCAACAAGGCACCTCCTTGATAAGAGATATGTCTTCAAGTCACCTGAAAATATAAAACACAATTTGAACATTTTGTCTCATATGAAAAATGAGTAGATAATTTTGTATCTTAAAAAAAAAAATGTACATAAAAGAAATAAAACCTTTCCTTTTTTAGAAAAAAAAGCAAGAAAAAATGTTGAGTCCAGATTGGGGATGTCAGCAACACCCAGGAAAGACATGCAATTTCTCTCTCTCTAAGGATGTAACATATCTTCCTCTTTCCTCCTCCCCTCTTATTTGTTTAGTCAAAGTTCACTTACAGCGCTCTCTGAATTAACTGGATATATTAGGTTTTCCTATCAAACTCTCTTGGCCAAGTGCTACACTGTTCAATAAAGTAACCTCATCAAAAAAATGTTTATACATCCATTCAAAATTGCCATTAAGATGGCTTTTATACACAATTTCCCTTTCATACATCTCTCACATATCCGCATTAACATAGGTGTTTCTTCTTCGTCAGGTACCTTGTCCGGAACAGACATTGGCGATCATTTTCCTCCATCAAACCTATTCTCAGTTAACTTAATAAAGTTGTTGCTACTTGAACATAGGTCTTTAACTCTCTTTAATATTGATGACATTGGGTGGGAACACTAAAGAGGCAACCGCAATGGATGATCCAATTTTTTTTTGCATTTGTGGATCAAAAAGCGACACTTCATAATGTTTTGTATAAAATGGTATTGATATTTAGCAAGGATTGCAAATATGACCTTAGATTTAAATAAGTCGGCAAAAAATATGTTAGAAAACAAAGGATCTGGTTGTTCTCTGACAGCCCTACTTCATGCTTCACAAAAACATCCACATACTGGTTTCACACCCCTTTGTAGGTGAAAAATCAAAAATGAAGTTGCAGATGGTATAAAACACTGTTTAAGTCTCTCTTTGATTCAATAGAGTTAAGACAGCATTGTACACGACCTGCAAAATATGAAGTTCTATGTATATTAAGATTAAATAACGATCCAACAAGAGGCTCTATATAAAAAAAGACTGTTCAGAGAGCATACACCACCTATCTCATATTTACATTACACCTACCATGAAGAAGGAACTCCATGACAGCATACATGGGCTGCTTGCGAGTGCACACTCCCCAAAGCTGAACAATGTTCTGATGCTTCAACAGCTTCATCTTTTCTACCTCACTGAAGAAATCAAGCTGAAGATAGAAAATCATTAGATATATCAAAGATCCACCTTATTTAGATCTGTGGGTATGGCTTCATTTTGCTGGTGAAACTCAGAACATCAAACAATTACTGAAGATGCCACAAAGTTACAGAAACTATCAATGGAAAGAAACATATTTGTGAATGGGTTTGTGTGTGTGTGCATGTATACAAATGCAGCATGTCTTGCATCCATTCATGCACATGTCTTTGTACTCTCATCAGTAGTGATTGCTTTTGCCTATATTCATAATTGCCAGTACTCACTCATGTGAATGAAAAAAGCAATACTTGAAGGAGACTCCTCATATCAACTTTCTATTTCATGACCATAAAGTTCCTTGAACCTAACATATCAAAGCTTTAGGTATACACTGTATTTACAAAATACATAAGATAATCAGTGGAAAGTATAAAGCAACCACAGGGAGAAAACTTCAATGCCTTTTTTTTTTAATATCATAAAGACCAGTGACTTGGAAAAGGTTCTAGAGTAAATGGCCAGAGCTCACTGTACAAACTCCTCAAAAGTCTTACCTTTTCCTCCACAGAGTGGTGCACTTTTAAGGTTTTGACAGCAACTGCTACCCATCCTTCCCTCTCCTTAAACATCTCTCCTCCCATCACAGCACCTGCAAAAGAAAAACAAAGGTATAAAGTGGATAAAAGATAAAAGGAGAACAGGAAGAGAATGGATCCTTTTCTTACATAACACATGATTTGTGGGAATGTTATCTCAATTTCATCCACCCAGTCTAAACTTGGTTTAGATTATGAAAATATATATGCTCTATCTAGTACACAATGACTCAAAATTCAAGCAATGGAATTTCAATTGCATAATTTGAATTAGTTTAACTGTCAATAACTAGTCAAGCAACATCAATTATTTTTGTAAAACAGGAGCATTCTTTGACTGAACAATCAAAGGTGTAATCAAATTAAATTCAATATGCATAGCCTTTTGTAAAATAATTAATGCTTGCATTTCTTTCATACAGATAAAAAAAAGCCAATAAGCGAACTCCTTACCTTCTTCCCACCCCATCCCATCTCCCAAACCCTTCCATAAAGTATTTTTTTTTCTTTTAACTTTATCTTTGTTATCATGGATATAAAATCATGGTCCACATGCACATCTTTGTACAATACAATCTTTGGGCATCTTCTCCCTAGCCAAAGCGTACAAAGAAAATAGGCTGTTGATATTCACTCACCAAAAGCTCCCTCTCCAAGTTCCCTGTTGAGTACAATATTCTCCAGTGGAATTTCCCAGTCATCAACTGCCAGAAGGTTTGAATATTCTTCTGACAAAAGGCCCAGCTCCTTCATACGTTCATGAGTTGCTTTGAGCTTCCTCATTTTTGTATCACATCTTTTTCGATCAAGAAAAGGGAGAATAAAAAAAAAATCACAGACAGCAGTGAAACCGATCAGAAAATCATGGGGACTCCACAACAGCAAAAACTATAGCCAGTTTACAATCTCTCTGGCTCGCTCTGTTTATCTGTCTGTCAATCTTTGTTTGTGTGCGTCTGTCTCTCTGTCCTTCTCTCTCTTCCTCTTGGTGGTATACACAGGGCCTTTTTTTAACGTTAGGAGTAGCAGTTTAGTTTAGAAGACCGGCGAGAAACTCCTCCATGCTTAGGAGACTTAATGGGTTAGACGCATGCAGAGATTTATCACCTGCGGTAATTAGATCTGACAGGCGCCGGCGGCCTTATCTGATGCAGCTTGCCTTTGCATACCGGGCGCGGCAGTAGAATACAAAAATGTGCACAAATGCCGACTTTTCAACCGCTCAGTCACAAAAGTCGAACTTTCTAACATAGTCAAGATGGTATCATTTAAATGATATTTTTCTGCTCTATAAGACGCACTAAAGATTATTCTTTCTTCTGAATATATCGTGGATATATCAACCGTTTTCTGTGGTATGTGTTAGTGTTTGAAATTTTCGTGAAAATCTGTGATTTTTTAATTCATTATCAAATTATTTAATTTGCATAAATATGAAACGGAGTTTTGAAAAAAAAATTGCGCCATCACCTTACTTATGATTTTTTGTAATATGTATGAAAAGGGCTTAAATGGCCCACCTTTTTTTATTTTATATGATTTTTTTTCTTCAGGTTTCATTGAGTACACTGCGACCTCTTACAAAAAATACATTGCTTCAGTTTCAGTTATTTAGTATTAAATTATATCAGTTTGAATTTTTAAAACTTCTTTTTGCATCTCGCTTTAAATTTGATTAAAAAAAAAACATTTGCTTCTACCTGATTTCATTTTATGAAAATGGAGCATTCTTTGGAAAGCCACATTAAAAAACAAGATGAATTATGCCGACTTTGTGGTAACCGAGTTTGGTCTGTGGCTGAGAGGAGGAACAACAGAAGTCTCACCTTTTACAAACATCTCGACAACTGCAATCATTTATCCCAGAAAAAAAGAAGAAAGACATCTAGTAAAAACAATTTCTAAAAATTCAGTCGTGCGTATCAAGCAGAAAACCGGGGGGGGGAGGCATAGAAAGTTGAGAAAGAGAGAAAACGAGAGGAGGAAAGGGGAGAAAGAGAAATAAAGCGAACAAGAAAAAGAGTGTATGTGAGGGGGGGGGAGGCGCATAGGAAGAGCGAGCGAGAGAGAGAGAGAGAGAGACGGACAGAGAGACTGACTGAAGTTAGAGAGAGAGAATGATCTTAAAGGGATAAAATAATTTTGAGAAAGGAAAAGCTGTTTATATTTTGATAGATCTAAGTATCTGTTGCATAGAACAAGATGTACAAGATGTTAGAGTGTTCTTAGCTTGTGCTGAAATAATGATCTGCTTTGGTCATAGGCCTACGCATTTCCCGATATTCTTACCATAGGCCTACGCATTTTCCGATATTCTTAGCTACAATTCAACCTGCAAAGAAGTCATGAACATTATACTTAAAATTGGATTTATCGTTAAACGCGAGGTGGGCCACTCTAGAGATAACACCTTATCAGGCAGAAGGCTTTTCTGTCTATATTTCTGCTTCGCACAAAACAATACTCCGTTTCTCATTAAAGTTATTTAAGATTTTGTATTATCTTTCTGTATCTGTGTCACCATGACCTTATGATTAAAATTCCTTTTAAAAAAAAATTGTGTCGCAAGTTAAGCATTGCATGGTACGATAAATGAAGCTTTATGCTTTTACTAACTGTTTCCATCTTCAGAACTTTATTTAAAGACCAAAACATGCACGTTTTTGTGACTTTTGTTTGTCAGTTACACTATGGCTAAAAATCCTATAATATCTTCTCTGTGCGGCCCGGTGAACAGGGTCACGTGGTCACTGGGGTACAATGCTCCGCCGAGCCTTGAAACTAAGCTGGCGCCGGAAAACAGCCGAGTATAATTGCTAGAGAATTGAGATATGTAGGAAATCCTTTGGACGAGTATGAGCCTGTCACTGATACAGTGATCTTATGTGGGCTTAAAAGCCTCAGATCATTTTGTTGTTGACGGGCAATATAATAAAAAATCAAACCAAACTTCTCTCTCTCTAAATATGTAAATGTGTGTATATATATATATAGAGAGAGAGAGATATATAGATATATATATATATATATACACACACACACACATATATATATAATATATTTATATTAAAAAAAGGATGCAAATCGGGCAATTATATTTATCAACACAAGTTTCTTACCTATACTTTATGATGAGCAGCAAGATAACAGCAAAGATGAGAATGAGAAAGAACACCAGTGTTATCACAATGACACTTGCAATAGTACAGGAAACTCCAAGATGAGCTCTGATACCTTCAATAAAGCAGTCTTCTTCCTCTGAGGAGATGAAAACACAGTCAGAGAAATGAAACAAAAATTCAACCTTCCTCGTAAGTCTTGTGCTGAAAATGACACAGTGACTTCTAATTTTAAATACCTTTCAAAACCAAACAAATGATTTTGAGGAGGAAAAAAATTGAATCCCCTGTCTTTTCTCCATAGAATTTGAAATTTTTTTTTTTTGCAAAGGATGGTGCAAAATAAAAAATCATTGGTGTGGTTCTTTTTTTCCTAGAGATCTCTCTGTACAACCAGGTAGTGCATATGTAGAAAAAAAATTTTAGAGCTCAGCCTTATACAATGATTGTTTGTTTGTTTTTTGTTTTGTTTTGTTTCTTTATTGGCACCTCAACAGTTGCTTATGCAAAAATCAGAGACTTAAATAGTTGTTTTGATCCTCTCTTTTGTTTTTTTTTTTTTTTTTTTTTTTTTTTTGTTTTTTTGTTTTTTGTTTTTTTTTTACTACCCACAGCTAGCAAGATGCAAAATTCAAATAGTGAATTGCAAATTTGAGGAATCTATGATAGAGCAAAAAAGAATTCTATATATCAGGGAGTCAAAGTATTATTGCTATATTTTTTTTTTACCTTGTATGTGCAGCTTCTGAAAATATGACATAAATGCTGTATAAGGTTCTCTAACATAAGTCTACTTAATCAATTTTAATGCAGTAGATGATTAGAATAGAAGCTTTAGAAAATATATGAGAGGTAGAAAATTTGCACAAATTACTTATTTATATTTTTTTTATCGAAAGTCTTTATTCCATGCTTTAAAAACCATTTTAATAAAATTGTATCAATATCATAAATTAATTTCAGAAATCATGAAAACAGTCTTTAAAACTGTAATAGCTTTTAAATAGGAATAATAATACACAGGAAGACTTGTCATCAATGAAGCAAGAGCCCAAGCTCAAGAAAATTATATTAGTATACTTGCTCAAAAATGCAAACTTTGTCATTCGTGTATATATATATGTTATGAAAGTAGTAAATCAGAATGGGTTGAAGTTATGAATGTGGCATATTTCCTTATTCATCCTATGCCCATAAACACAAACCTGACTTAAACTCATCTAAAATGGCTCCAACTGGAGAGAGCCAATGTATCTTTGCTGTGTCCAATTGAAGCAGTGGGTCTTCTGTTTCTGTTCCTATAGCTCCAACAGGTTTGTACTGTCCCACCAGTCGTGTTTCATTTGTGAATACTTGCTGAATAATAAGATCTGTGATACAATTACCATGTCCGGCTTGAAACCTAATCCAACCTGAAACACCACTGAATGATAGGTTGCCAATTGCTGCTTGGAGAGCTCTGAATAAAAAAAATAAAAACACAAAAAAAAATAGAAAAGAGTTAATGGCTTACCATCTCATTGCAAAAATAATACCCTATCTGAGAAAAGGGCCAAAAATTTAAGTAGCTTCTCTTTTAAGTCTTTTTAGACTACACTTTTTATTTGTGTAATACCACATACTACTGAAAGAAGCTAATCTTGAGATATCATTAATCAAAATCATAAGCTAGAGGCATTGCTGACCCAAGGGTTTAGAACATCCAGCAATCACTGGAAAGATTGAAGGGAAACAAGGTAAACGTAGACAGAGAATAAACTTCCTTGCATATCTTAACTCATGAGCAATAGGGAAGAGTAGCAACAACAGCCTTAGGACATTAACTAAGAAAAGGTTTGAGTAAAGGATCATGATCGCCAATTTCTGGTCCAGACAAGGCACCTGAAGAAGAAAAATGATGAAACTAAAATGGTTTGCTAGTAAAAAAAATGAATTACATTTTCTTGTTTTAACATCAAAGCTGACATGATGTTTCAGAAAGAAATTCGTTTGTTTCTACAAAGAAAGAAGGACTGGCCATATAACCTGTTGCTCTGAAAATGAAAAATTCATGACTCGACTAAGAAAAGCATACAGGCAGTTTGACAAAGTTCTTTTTTTTTTTTTAATTAATAAGCGCAAATGAATCAAATAAATCCTCAGACAAGACCTTTTTTCGCTAATGATCTTGTCCTTATTATTCAATAGTAATGCTGATCATTCAACAAATAGTTCCATAACTTGATTTATTATTAACAAATGCATTAAATATCCATTTCATAATTGATATCATATCTATAACAGTGATTGTTCAACTCAGGTGTAAAAAGTCTTATTCATAAAAGTAAAAACAAAGACATCTTAAAATCAATCAGCAAAATCAAAGAAATTTTCTGAATTCTTTAATCTCAAAAAAAAAAAAAAAAAACAAGATTGACAAACCTAGCATTGGCCAGTGTACCAAAGGTTTCCAAAGCAGCTTTGTTCTGTCTCAGTACAACATCCAGTCCATTGGCAAACACCCACACAGCATCGTAAACAAAACTAGCAAACATGCTTTCTTTGATATTCTGCAAAATTTGTAACAAAAAATAATGCACATGTGAAGCAGTCCCAAAAAATAAGTCCACTTACAGCTCTGCATGACTGACATTAAATGAAAACCATTACCTTGCGGGTGAAAACTACTGTTTTGTAAGCATATAATTCCTAGTTGGCATGATGCTGTTGCTTTTATATTCTTTAGATTCCAGTGTTTGTATTATTTGTAGTATTTGCTAAATGGCAATTTTGCCCTTTTTTTACCGTTATATTATGAAGATATAAACATGTTCAGAAACATTTCCTTAAACTCAATGTCTTCCAAACTTATCAAAAGTTTAAGTATAAAACAAGGAAAAAAAAAAAATTGGAATAAAACTTACTTTATCAGCACAACGTTGAGCATACATCTTTTGAAATTTCTTGACAGTAATTCCACCAGCAACCCTAGTTTCAGGAGCTGCCAAGTTTGTCTGTGATAAGACAAAGTGACCCTGAGCAGCTCGCTCAACCTGACTTGTGGTACACGGTACACTCTCACGAGCATAGTAGGGTGGTCTTACTGTTTCATGCAGACTTGGCTTGCTGTTGTAAAACTCCACATCTTGCCAGTGCAGAGGATACCAAGATGGTAAAAACCATACATAGCCTTCATATCCTGTCATGGACTAAAAGGAGAATAAAGGTAAGATAAATTTTACTATGTAAAAGTTGTGTCAAAATAAAGATTTAGCCCAGAAATGCCAACCATTTAAAATGATATTGAAGAGCATCAGGGATAAACATGACAAACATCAAATAAAAATTCCAAATAAACCTGAAGATGACAGCAACTGATACTTGTTTAAAAACGAAAAAAAAAAATATCAAAATTATCTTTCTAAACAAAAAAATGTACCGTCAGGACAGGGTCCAGTGTTGAGGAAATGCTTAAATATTGATGATTCAATCTAGACTGGAACTGCTAAGGCAGTGTATCTATCCATATTTCAATCTGCACAATTTTTTTTAAACTATCAACCCAGGATTAACAGATTATAAGAGATATTTTTTTTTATTTCTTTTAATTATGTACTTGGGCTCATGATTTCAATTCTTTCATCATGGCTTTCCTACTGCTAGATTTTTCAATATAGAGTTAGATATATAGTTCAACAATCACCCAGCCCAGATGCATGACATCACACAGTGTCGTTGTTAGCTACACCGATATAGAAATAATGTATTGTATTAGATTATTGGCATATACTATACTCTCCCAATTTCCCTGTATCTCTTTTCAGCCTGGAAGACTCAAAACATGCACTGGGAAAAAATTAATATTACTTGCAAGTATAAGCCCTTCACCTAACTTGTAGCACACATAGTAAGAATTTTCCACATTTTGGGATAAAAGATGTGGATCGGCAGAATGCAAATCAATTTTTTAGTAAAGAAAAAGAATGTTCTCAGAAAAATGCTTTTACGGTTTCTACAGAAACACCGATGGATATTACAAAATACTGTCAATATTTTCTTAAAGTAGTTTATTTTCTTAGTATTTTTACATTTCAATCTTTAGCAAGCATGTTGAATCACATCTAAAATGTATGAAAGTTGAAAAAAAGGTTGGTTTTGTCTCAAACAGGAAATAGTGAAAATCATAAAAAGTTATCTAGACCACATTGACACTCACAAAAAATCTGGTAACAATATTAAAATTTACAGTGTTTGATTTTTTTATTTTAATCGAATCGCAAAATAAAAAAAATAAAAAAAAGTTCCTCTCTCTTAAGAGCACAAGAAAAAGCAAACTGCTTAATGGAGACTTAAAGTTATTACAATTAAAAGTCAGTGGCTGCTCCTCTTTGTTATATGAGATTTGGAATAAGAGGATATGTTGTAGTTTTTTTTCATGATGGTTCATTAATCTATATTTATTTCTTCCTCATCCAGGCATATAGCAAGTAACAATTTTTTACTGTTTACTCAATGCTGAGTATTTTCCATCAATCTCTGGCCATAAATTATTGCTCTTTGAATAATAATTCTTTTTTTATACATGATTGTGGGAAAAGTAGAGTAAACCAGGCATAAGTCACTGTGTCGCACAAGAGCCTTTCAGAAGTGTAATCTTTAAATTTGCACATCTCTTGACAGAATAAACATAGAGCCATAAAGTTTGGAGGTGCTCTGTAAACATTAATTCATAAGCTCTCCACGATCATGAAAATTCAATGAGCACTGGGGGCAAAACAAACACTAATCTCTATATTATAGAAGATGTTAGCAGCTTTGTTTGCTAGGAAGATCAAGAACTAGGTGACCAAGTGGACCTACATGGTAAAACCTTTTCATATTATGGCATGGAAATTGGCACCAACTAAACCAAAATAATGTTCATGACAGCAATCATTTCACGACTAATATCATGGTCAACATCAAGAGCTTGGATTATTGTAGCAGTTGAAGGATCAAAGCATGAAATTCTCTTTGGAGTCTATAGCCCCAAGGACAAAACTCGAACCATAATGGAAAAATAGAGACATTACTAACAGCTCCAAAATCTAATTCATGTATTCCTTTGTTTATGCATGCAAACCTTGACCTTCACAGCAGTTATTGAGAAGAAAATTAGGGTTATGCAAACGAGATGCTTCTGAGAAATTCTTGGCACCATATTCAAAAATTATTTACAAACGGAGAAATTAAGGGAACCAAAATTGATCCATAATCTGATCTTTTTATCTTATTAAGGCACTGCAAATTGGTTGGATATGGCCAGGCAATCCTAAGACCGTACAAAGACAATCTTGTAAGGTAATCATCTTAGGGGAAAAAAGAAGAGGCAGACAAAGAAAGAGATGAAAAGATAACTTTCAAGACTGGACAGGTCTGGAACTTAGGGACAATCTGAGAAGGCAGAAAACAGGGAACAATAAAGGCAGCTGGTTGTTAGATCTTCAGAGGCATCACAAAGGACAGCTGTTCTACAGAATTGCTGTAGCCAAATAAAAAGCAGTCTCGTCCATAGACTTAACACTGATGATACTGCTCTTTAATTGGCTACGGCAAAGGAGCAATAAGTGACTGAAAACTCATTAAATCAAAGATTTAATTTGTGCCAAATTTACTTATGTTGCCTCTTATTTGTAGTTTTATATTCAAAGCTCTTCTACTTTTATTTTGTTGGTGAATCAAAATTTTAAAAAGAACCATTTTCTTACAAGGAGTTTGTCAGGATCGACCCCATTTTGTTACATTCAGATTGTTTTGTTGTTTTTGCCTTTTACTCATTTTACCCATTCTATTTTTCATGCAGACATGGAATCTTTAATTCAAAGCAACAACCTTTTTTTTTACATGCTTTTTTTGCCTTTCTTTACTTTTGTAAAATAACTGGTTTCACTTTCTTATAATATTATCTCAATGTGCTTGGTTTTTACTTATTCTGACTCTTCCTGTTACCTGTTTTGTTGTATTTTCCAAAAAAGTAAGCAATTTCAAAGAAGTAAGTAATTCTAATGACTATTTTTCCTGCATATTATCTATCAACTTCTTTGACAATCTTACATAGAGAATATGATTACACAATGCATACCTAAAAAATTGACTCAAATAATTTCTTCCTTCAAAATGAGAGCAAAGGATGTAAAATAGATTTAATTGCAGGGCCTAGAAATATGCCCAAAGAACCTGAAACTTAGAAGACACTTACTTGCTTGAAAGCTTCGCACATAATCTGTCTGGCTACATCGCTCGTAACTTCAGCTATGATGATTCTCATTTTCTGCTCTTTAAATTCTCTCAAAACCTGAATCAGCAATTTATAGAATCCACAAAATTGAGAAAAGCTTCGACTCATAAAAAAAGCTCTACACAATAATGTCACACAGGCAATTCAATGAATAACTAGAAAAGATATAGCTAAAATTTAATTTTAAGAGAAAATTTTAATTTCAAGGAAAAAAATCCATGAAACCACTTCAAAAATCTACTTTAAAATTTCTGGCTTTGTTACAAACTTTTTTGTCATACAACTAGGACAATGGAAGTATTTGAATATTTCTGATATGACCCTGCCATATCCTTTCTCCTGTTTGTTTGGTTTTTCTTTGCTTTTGGATTTGTTTCGTTGTTTTTTTTTCCCTTTTGTTTCTTTTTGTTGTTGTTTTTTTTTTTTTAATTCAAAAGTTTGTGATTTGCATATACTTCTTGTATACATATACCCACCTGAGCAACATCTGGCATGCCTGTAGAATTGAGTACTTTATGATGGACCACAAGAGGTGAAGAATAACGACTGTTAAGCTGCTTTCCTTGTTGAAGATTACTTATCAAAGACAGGTGGTACTCAGGTAAATCTGGGCTGCTCTGGGTCAATGTTCCAACCACCTGCCAACCCAGCTTGTCAAACAAGGCAGAGTAGACATGTCTGTCAGGAAGAGAAAAGGTAACTAAATGTAAGAGGGGTAGTCTAGTCGCGAGCCTAGGAGTTGTTACCCAGCTCTGTCTGAGTTATCTCTCCTTTCCCAGTCGTGTACGCGCTGACTCCCCCTGAGCGCTATGCTTGACTAGTTTATGGCACGCAAGGGTGCATTCTCTGCAAGTCCATCGCAGAAGGATTGTTTGATGTTGAGCGAAGAAAAGCGATTGATGTTGATAAAAGAAAACTTGATGTGTAGTTCCATGTTCAAATTTAAAAGTAAAAATAGTCCTTATAGTGTCTTTGTGTCAATGCGCACTTATTTTTAAACAATGTTTTTTATATTAAATAATTCGTTAGTAGTAGGGTTTTTAACTTTTTATTAATATTTTTAGGTCTATTTTGCATTGAGTATGGAAGTGGTGATATTATTGGGTCTTTTCTGAAGCAAACCTGAGGCGTGGGCTTGCTCATTCGGCCCACAGCTCTCTCAGAGACACGACGTGTCTTGATCCTGATTAGTATACTTTGCTTTTTTTAAAAATATACTTCGCTATATAACTATCCAAGAAGAGTCAAAAGAAGAGATGTAAACAGCCCTTGAATAGACACAAGCACAGCACGGAGAGGGCCGGTTTGGTTGGGTTTTGTTTTTTTTAGTATGTTCTAAAAATGAGTTCATTCGGTGGGGTTTTTATGGGTTTTGTTCTTTTTTAGTATGTTTTGAAAAAGGATTTTTATATTTTTGGGGGGGGTTTTAGTATGTTTTTGTTTGAGTTTTGTCGGGTTGTATGTTTTTTTTTATTATGGGTTTTAGTGTGCCTTTATCTGGGTTGTTTTAGTTCAAAGTTACCAATTGTTTTCTTTGTGGACATCAGTAAACCTATGTAGAATAGTTTAGTTTTTTTAATAAATTGTCTCTTTTATTTTTGTATACCCTGCACCTGTGTTGAGTTTAGTGTGTGTTGTCGCCCACGTGGTTAGTCACTCAGTAATTGTGGTGTCAGAGTTGTGCTCATGTGACGTGTTTTATGTAAAGATAGGGGTTTAATAATAAAATAGCCTAAGCCTGTCGGCAACCACACCCCGTTTACATAAATAATGCATAAGGCTCAACCACACTTGGGGATTTATTACTGTTCTACCTTTTTTTTTTAAATTATTTTTATCTACATGAACAAAAATAAGATTAACAAGTCTTTCAATCTTTCTGATTACTCCTGGAACTAACTCCATCTAGACCTGGATCACTTCTTCAACAACATATCTAGATTCATGGCTCAAAACAAAAATGTAAGGTGCCAGTATGGTTATTTTTTAGTTTTATAGTCTCAAAGATAGATCTAAATCCAATTAAACCCAAACAGTGTCAAAGGACGATTTAAAACGCTGATGTTCCTGATTTCCCTGTTCTTGTGGTGTAAACATATAGAGATTCCCTTTGAAATAAACATATCGTATACAATCATAGGTCCATAGTTTTATGGCCAATATTCCTCTAAAGTTAAAAAAGAGTTAAAAAACAATGTCTCTAAGAGAAAGCGTAGTCTTTCCAACCGCTAGTTAAGGTAACCAGCTGTTGATTTTCTTTAGGCCTACAAAAGAATGTATACATTGTAGAGGATTTTTTTTACTGGCTATAGTATTTCTTCAAAAATGCTTAACCTTATGCTGTACAAAACCATCTTGTGAGTTTTTAAAGTAGCATGATGCTTGAGTATCCGAAAATAAAAACAAAAAAAATAAAACATGATTTTCCCAGCATTACTATCTTTGCAACTTCTCTTCTCTAAAATCAGATATCTCGCGTTGAATGTAAAATAGTTTGAAATTGTTTAACATCATAATTTTGCTGGGTTTCTTTTACTCAAAAGCAATACATCTTTTGTTATAGAACAGTGTTTAAAAAGATCGTTAAACTAGTTTTGATAGATACAGTAGGAGATTTGAATAAGGCCTCAACTCAAAATTGAAAAATATTATCAAATAATGTTTTCTTTTTTTTTTTTCTTTACACATCTAATACATAAAGAACGATTTATGACAAACCCAATCACAACTCTAAAGATGCGAATTTTAAGGATAATTATACCTGTATAAATGAACAGGCGAGACAGTGCGGAAAAAGTATGGATACTTGTTCCGGTCAGACATATCCCTTGCTTGCGCTCCATAACTGACCATCAGCAAGTGGAAGTGCTGGGAAAGAGAGGCAATTCTCTCTGCTGCATCAGAGCAACCTGGTCCTTAAGAGTGGGAAACAATTCATTTTGCATTGTTTGTTATATTACAAATCTTGAAAAAACAATGCAACACAAAAAGAAAGAGTTTCAAGCAATATTCACATTTTGATTATACTCAGACATATTGCTGTGGTAAATAGAAAATATTACTATTTCTCCTAAAATTTTCAGCTTCTGCACACAAAAGAGAAAAAAAATGTTAAACTAATGAACACTTTCAAACTGTGTAAGCATTAAATCAGCCTCTTCACAATCGATCACTAGAGCAAGTATTCATGTCAAATAATACATTGATCAAATATGTGCAATGAATTTCAAAAAGGTGAATTAAGTCTCCAGATTTTTTTTTTTAAATATAGACAAAAGTCAATATCTCCAATAGCAAACATGTCATTTAATGTATATGATATGCATTTCTAATTATTTCAATAATCATGTGAAAAAAATCTATTAATTCCATGACAAAGTTTAAACGCTTTAAAAACAAAATTTTTTCGATTTCTAGAGACAGAAAAAGAAAATCACCAATCCTCAAAATACAAATATTGGTGGCCATTATAAATCTATCCTTCTGTTGTATTCACTCTATCAGTCGTGATATTACTTTTATTTTTTTTTTTCAATTTCTAGGGCAAAAAAGAAAATTTGAAATATCATAAATTAACAATTTTTTTTCAAATGAAATTCAAAGAGCAAATCACTGAAGCAAAGTTATGCAGAAAGTATTGAGCAAAAAGCTCTTGTACTGCAGAGGTCAGAGGAAGCTTTGAATGGAAAATAGTTGGAAAAATGCAGTGCCACTGTCAGTTATGATTACATCTCATGGGTTTATTTTGCATCAGCATCTGCCATCTTGCTGAGGAAAGCTACAACATCTCAGATTTTTTTATTAAATCATTTCTATAGCAAATTATGGAAGTTCTTTTTCTTTATAATTTGTTATGTTTCCACATATTTGTGTTTGATAAAAGATCACCAAAGCCATTTTAACAACAACAAAAACTAAGTGCAGAAATTTCAGTTTTACCTAAAATACCAGCCATAGGTGGCTGCCTTCTATGCATTGCAATGAACTGTCCCATGGCTCTATCATGCTTACACTGAGTGTCATTCACAATCATCTCAAGACTGTAATTGGGAAGAACATCTGTTTCTTCGTTCACCATATCAAGCGCCAAATTGGCAGCTGTTTATGAGAAATAAACAACAGAGGAAACATTACTTAATAAAGGAATTCTAAAAATCCAATGTGCATTTACATAAATAAATATGGCAAAATCAAATTCTATTGATGATGAAAAGCTTTTTGTTTAGCACATCAATTAACCATCGCTTCCGTGAAGCAGATTTATATAAGAGAGACCATAAACAAGTCTGGAAAAAAAAAGCAAATTGCAGGAGCAGCATCATGGAGTTATATTTTCACCCTAAAATACACTCACACGCACTCACTCTCTCTCTCTCTCGCTCTCTCTGTTATACACATATCCAAACATAGTTTCTACTTCTATTACAGTTACTACTACTACTACTACTACTACTACTACTACTACTACTACTACTACTACTACTACTACTACTACTACTATTACTACTACTACTACTATTACTACTACTTCTACTACCACTACTACTACTACTATACTACTTCTACTACTGCAACTACAACTACTACTATTCTTACTACCACATCTATTACTACTACTACAAATACAACAACAACAACTTCTACAACAACTGTTGCTATTCCTGCCACTAGTGCAACTGTTTTTCTATCTTTTTCTTGCATTTAACTTCCTTAACCTGCAATCAGGCCCATGTCGGCCCAACCTATGCCACTCAAAGGGAAAAGTCCACCAAGGAAGATTTTTGGTTTCTCTCTCAGATTTTGTGGCAGCCAGCTTTCCCACCTGATACAAATTACAAGAAAAAAAAACATGCTTTTGCCTCATGACTGTTCATCATTTTATATAGATTATAGTACAAGTTTCAATGTGCAATATGGGAAAAGAAGAAAAGTCTTAATTTTAACATAAACTATTAGCTATGAAGAATTTTTTAAAAGTTAATAATAATTCAGTGGATTACATTGAATAATCGTAATTGAAAAAAATTGAACCTATAGTTATTAACTATCACCAAAAATAAAGAAACGAAGAAACAAAGGTAATTTACTTCACAGTTATTGTGTCTTGCGTTATTAATTGAAACCTGGATCTAGCTTTGCACATCTTGGCTTAATGAATCTTATACTCCAGTTTTGTTGTTGTTTTTTTTTTTTTGTTTTGTTTTATTTATTTTATAGAAAGTCAATCCAGGAATTTGATGAATATTTGTGTACATTACTACATGTAACCGGGGGCTTCCTAACTTTGCTGGATGAAGATAGTTCACTATAATACTCTATAATACTGTTTCCGAGGCTAATGCTAAGTGATGTACTATGATTGCCTGAATCAGAGCGGGCCTAAATATAGCCAGTTCCTTAGATTTCCAGAAAGCTGGTCAATGTAAACAAGTTATGTTTGGGTTTTTTTTTTAAATAGTCCATCATATTATTTTTGCCTATTATGTGACATCTTATTTTCTACACATTTCTCTACTATTCTAGACACCCAGAGGTTTTGCATATATAAGAGATTTGTAGATTTTAAAGGGATTGACTGTGTTCAGGGGATAGATCTGCAGCAAGTTACAGCCAGTACAGTTAAGATATGGAGACAAAATCCTGAGCTTCTTAGTACAGCAGTAAATTATGGATGGATTGCATAGGCTGAACATTTAGTTTTTATTACCTAATTCCTGTCTCTTCAAATATATAAAATTTTTATTGATTTCTGCAAGATCTGGAGTTACTCAAGTCCTTTTGCTAAAGTGTCATCTGGATCACAAATTTAGATCCAGATCTAAAGTAGACAGTCACTTGCTTGTGACATAGTACTTCTCTAGATCATAATCACCTCTATGTCTTCATACTTCAAAATCACACAATAATTAATATTAACTGCATTGCATTTAAAAACTGTGATAAAAATGAAAAGCAAACCAATTTAAACTAATTCTTGCAAAATCTGTGCCACATAAATGTGGGTCATTACCATTATTTTCTTTGTGAGGCCAGACCACATCATCCAATCATCTCAGTAAATTTACAGTAAATTTTAAAAAAACCATATGATATCTATGCAAGCTTAGTAACACTTAAGATTTATTGTGGTGAAAGGCAGTTAATGCTCATAAAACTGTAAGACTTGCCTCTTAGAATTATCCTGTACCCATTTACATGCCACTTCATCTAGAGTGGGGGCTAAAGATCTTTGAACTGATGCTGGCATACGTGCTGTGAGAGGGGACTGAGTTGGTGCAGTTGACAGTAAAGACCTGCTTGAAGACTGATAGGATAAAGAGGCCATTTTTACTAGCTGTATATATTCTGAGTCTGTGAAAGACATCTTAGAAATGATGTGATATGCTTCAGGTGCCCCAGACTTGATTGGATCCCAAAGCACTTTGGTCAGCTGGTTCACTCGGAAGTCACAATCTTTACGCTCCTGCAAAGATTAAGCAAAATTTTGGTGAAAGATTCAGTGCTGATAGTTGATTCATATGTATGATCTCTGCAAACAAATTTTGAAAATATAATTATGTGATTCCCCAAGTCGAACAGAGATTTTCACAGCATTTAACCAATGGAGACATAAAACAATTCATGCATCTTCGCTCAGTATTTTGCTCTATAACTTTGCACATCTGCTGACAAACAACTCATTTTATGTAGGTGGATCACTCATAATAAGCATTATTTAACCAAGCACCATGGAAAAAAAAAGCTCATCATGTTACAAAAGCAGAATGCTTTTTTAATCCATAGGCATATTTACAAATTTTCTTAGCCTTATCTTTCTTGTTTTTTTCTTTTAAAAAAGTTTAAAATGTACAGAACAGTATATTTAAAAAATAAGAAGTCTTATAAAGATATGAATATAGAGGAATTTTATCATAGTTCTTCAGTTGGTTGCCACAGATATCAAGGTTATGGTATCAGACATTGTCAGTTTTATATCTGAATCTTACAAGAGCATTTGGGCGTGAAATTTGAAGCACTCAAAGATATACTACAATTTCCATAATTACATAAATTATATAGGTGCATTTCCTTCTTTTTTAAACTTTTAAATGATAAGTATCAGATAGTCCAGGAAGACTCACCTCTTTGTGGTTGGGATAAGTTTCTGGGAAATTAATTCTTGTAAACTTGTTGGTGGCAATCAGGACATTTGGATGCCAGTTAAAGAACATGACAGACTTATTTTGGTTCACTTTCTGCTGAACAAACTCAGACAGGTCTTCCCCCAGCCACACAATATCCACATAAAGCCTCAATGTCTCTATCTGTTCCTCCAATATACCATTATCAACACCTGAAAGAAATGGTTTAAAAACAAAAAATCTAGCAATTTTTTTTTTAATAATGGAAGGTACATTTCAGTAATATAACAGTAAAGCCAGCCTGTCAAATAAGATATTTGCTATATTTATTCAGTTCAAGCCAAGAATTAAGAAACACATTGATATCCATACATTTTATGAGGAGAATCAGGAGAAAGCAAAATAGTAGTTTTTGTATGAAGAGATCAGGAGAAGTAACAAATTTAGATTTTTACATTATTTTGAAACTAATCAAGTACAACAGGAATGTTATATTCAGACTGCAAAGGTATGTGGAGAGTGGCTTTTTGAGAATGCTGAAGATGACCGTAGAAATGAGAAACTGAAAACAGTATTATGACACACTCCTGCAAATTTACCCCAAAATATGGCAATATAACTCTCTCACCTAGATATTACTATATTATACATGACGAGATACCATATTAAGCAGTCCACATAGAGAATTACCTTTGTAAGTAGCAAAGAGAGTAGCACAATTCTTGCGACGACCCCTGCACTTATTGTTTTTGAAGGCTTCGAGTCTATATCCAGGCTTCAGCTTTTCCAGATCTCTATCTCCCCACAAGGAGAATTCACGGGTCAAACTCATTGTCATCAAAGCTCGCCAATGGTCAAGTACATTTCCTTTACCATTCCAAAAATCTTCCATGACAGAGGTAGGCAAATACCAGCCCATTCTAGGAGAGAAACAAAGATAAATTCAAAGATTTGAATATTATACAACTAGATAAGATTTTTCAATTTCAACACAGGAAAAGAACAGTCAAGTCTCTTTCGCACTTTGAACAAATCTGCTATATGGCTGATAAAAATGATTATGAAAAGGTTCAGCTTCATTAATTTTTGAGCATCTGATAACAAAAGTCTGCTGTACGTCAATTGGCAATCAATTTTCTACGAAACTGTATAAAATACTTTTTTGTCTTCAAGAAAGACCTTTCAGATTGTTCAAGTTTATCTCTAAAATAAATGTGTTCCTTATGTACAAAAAAAGAAGTATCAAAACAAAGCAAGATAGTGCTAAGGCCTCTTTTTCACTCACCGCCCCTGTGGTCCCAATGGTCCAGCATCTATAAGCTGACTGTTGTCCACCCAATGAGCTTTGTTAAATCCAGCTACCATCCACGCTTCCATATTGACCATTGTATCTGGAATTCTTTCATCTGAATTTAACTGTGGTGGCTGGCAGTGCCTGAAACAAAATAAAACAATGTGTTTATGGGCACTTTAAAACCAATTCTGTAAAATTCCGTTATAGACAAAAAAATTACTCAAATCAGAAAGATGTGTAAAGAAAATTTAAGTATTCATTGATCCGATTTTTTAAACTGTCAAGATCACACTTGTAATAACCTTATCAAAAAAAAAAAAAAAAA
>BLXT01002238.1:2779135-2802158 GCA_019648995.1 Plakobranchus ocellatus | reverse complement strand
GGGGGAAGGGAAGGGAAGGGGAAGGGGGATTCAAATATAATTTGGGTACAGTAAAAAAAAGTTTGCATTTGCACTTTAAAATAAAAAGGGAACTATGCATTCTTTGGGGTTTTATTATCACATATCTGATTAAACGGAACTGAATGGTAAATACATAACTTTTGGGTGTCTTGATTCAGTTGAGAGTTTGTTATTTCCAATTTAATATTAAAATCAAACCCTAGATAATGATATAATTGAAATGTTAGCTTCATATTTTGCATCAAACCTCTACTTTATTTTCTATAGCACTTGTCGCAAAATTAGTGGGTTCCTACATTACTTTCTCTCTATAATATGTATAAATATCATTATCAAAATAGTTTCTAGATGTAATTCTATACTGTATTGGGTATATATGAATGTCTCCTTGTGTCTATTGTGTTTTTATTTGTATTATTATATATTTTTTTTTTTTTTAAAGTTTTATTTTATTTATTTATTTATTATTTTTTTTAATACATCATAAATTAATGTACTACATTTCACCAATAATTCATTATTGTTTCAGTGTATGAAATGGTACCTCACCTAACAGCTGTGCTTGGTACTATGCTTCCCATGCTAGGTCTGTGCAAATTTGATAACATGAGATGGGTATTTGCTGCTGGTGAGTATTGGCTGTTTTATGACTATAAGAAATCAAGAGTATGTATAATGGCAGCAATCCTCTTGAATAAGGAGAAGAAATTAGAGTATATATACTCTATACTGGCACCAATCCTTGTGAATAAAGAGACTCATGCAATAGTTTCGAGAGCAATAAAGCTTAGCTTTTTTCTTTTTTAAGCATAGGCTGAAAAGAGGCTGCTGCTTCATTATACAGAAAAGAAACTTTGTTGGAAGATCATATTAATTACTAAATATATTTTCAACTGTTAACTGCTTTGCATGATTATTGATATAAAAAAAAAACCCAGTGTTGCAGATGTTTTAATGTCGAAATAGTGCAGATTTCTTACAGGAATGTTGTAGTTTGGTTAAGTACCTATAAGGCAAAATGTATCATTCTTCGAATGAAACAATGAAAAACTTATTGTTAGAAAAATTAAAATGTAACTGTTAGAAAATCTTTGAAAACGTTTCAGTATCTACCAAAGTCAAAAATGATTTCAAAATCACATCACAACAATAAAGCTGTGAGATTTTTTTAATTGCTAGCATTGCAAACAACAATAGCAAAGAACTTTTTACATTCATATGTTTGTTCTGATTCTGTGCAGTGAAAAAAAAATGGGACAAAGTTGTTAACATCTACTCACTTTTGTGCAAAAAAAAGTAAAACGGAGATAAAAAGAAGAGGAGAGATTTTGCAGCTTCTGGTGCCAGTCCTAATGATGCATGTCTTTTTTTTTTCTCTCTCTCTCCTAGCAATCTCCAATTTCAGCGAGGCCATCCTAGAGTATTGTGCCAATCTTGATCAGGCACCTGATAAGTCCGTCACAACTGATCGATTTTCTTCAGAAATTTTTTCTGCATATGATATCCTCTTCAATGTCTGGCTCCAGTCCAAAGAAGCCAGGGTAGGATTTTTAGAGACTTAACCATGGAGTTTTCATGATAAAACATGTCATGATTTGTTTTCAAAAAGCTGAGAAAAATACAACTGCAAGATCTCTTTCTTCTTTTTTTTTTTTTTTTTTAATATACACCTTCATATTTTCCATCTTAGAATTTGTTTGTGTCTTAAAGTTTGTTCACTACTAGGTGATCTCAGACTTATTGGTCCTTAATAAGTAGAATCTGCATCAGAAAGACCCCTACAAATAATAGTGGAGTGTACTCACCTCTGCACCACCAATGCTCTTAATTCTATGATTTATTTCATCATTGATGATGCTTATTCTCTAAATGATAAAGGTTATGGGCACACTTTTTTTAAATTCATACATTTAACATATGTTTTTTTTAAGGCATTATGATCAACAAGGGCATGCATAACGATACATGTGCATTTGGCCTAAATAACAATAAGCTCAGTAAAATGTACTCACAGAGCAAAAAAGAAAAATACTCGATTTCAGTGATAGGCATTAGGCATGTTCCAGGTGACATAAAATCAGAATGTCCCCAAAACAAAAAATGTTCATCTTCAACAAATATACACTTGTTATATACCAAAAGAAAGAAAATATAATGCTGAATTCAAATTTAAAACTCTCTTGACCTAAAGAGCTTTTTCTTTTAAGATACAGTCAAAGGAATGTACCTTACTTCTCATCCGAGGTAGGTTTTATCAAATGAGCATTTTCTGCATTACTCCACCATTCTTTGAGTATACATATTCTCAAAGAAGAAATTAAAAGCAATAAAATCATTCAATCATTTACAATAATGTGTTTGTGTAAATGGAGCATCTCAAATCGAGTGTGTCACTTTTCCTGATATGGGCAACTAGGCCTAGTGTATGGCAATTATCGTACGCACCTTTTATGTGTCAGTGTTTCAGATAACACAGTCAAACTCGTCTAGGCCTACATGTTTACAAACCACTAAAATACATCGCTTTATGTATGATTGCTACTGTGTTTTCACACAATAACTATTAGATAAGTATCGAAAAATTTAAGGCTAAACATACTTTTCTGCTATGTTTCAATGTTTGGTAATATCCGTTTCTGTGAAATGAATAGATTTTACTTGCACACAAAAAAAGATTGACGGAATGCTCTATGCAGGTTGAGGATGGTTTACCAAAAGTGAAAGTGTGTATATCCTGTGGAAGCGACACATCATGTGTGCATATGCCTTGTAAGGCTCCAGCAATTAAAGATCATAAAAAATATCAAAAGCTTATGATATATGCTTCATGACGACCCACAAGACACTGACGTCATAGGAGATTTCCCATCTCTTATATGGGTCATCTGAAAACATCGGAGCTCCCCGATCATGCTTAAAATGTAACAAAGAACTTAACAATGGATAGAAGGAGCCAAGCTTGCCCTATTTCCCAATTTTAAAGCAGCTATACGTCCTGAATGCATGTAGATCTATATGAGAAACGGGATATAAAGTGTGTTGCTTTTTCGGATTTTTGCAAAACAATTTTTTGTTTTTTAATGTAAATAAACAACAAAACAACATTGTTTTATTGAGTAGCTTAATTGCATTGTCAAGAACACACATACCAAAAAAAAAAATATTAATTTGTTAAATGAATCAAATAATTGACTTAGAAATTAGCATCTGCTATTTCAGATCTATTTGTGGAACATGCTACAAGCGCCTTTTGTATAGAAAAAAAATCTTGTTCTTTACTGCCTATTTGGACCTTCTACCCTTTCATCTATCAATGTAGTTGAGACTGACCATCATTGAAGCTGTTGGTCACATGACCCATGTGATGAGCAGAGACAAATTGCAAGAACAGCTTCCTAAGATCTTGCAAGGAATTTTCGCTCTCTACAAGCGACACCCTGAGCCTTACCATATAACACAGGTAGGCAAAACTGCATGTTGTGTAATACTTAGGTGACTCTCTCCTCCCTCTCTCTCTATCTCAATCTCTTTCTGTGCACATATAATATGCAACACGTAATGTCCAGTGAAATTGTCCTCATTGGGCTGGACAAATATGCCCGATTCAAGTGTATGAATTCAGGGCAATATATACTAAGATATCCCAACAAACTACTTACACTATCCCCACGCAATGCACACATAAGATTCTGAGATACAAAGTAGAATCCTGATCATGCAAAACTTGTGAATCTGTGTAGGTGACCAGTCCACAGAAAGTAGTGTGATCTTTCAACTGAACTTCAAGTAGACTTAAAATTATTATTTTGTGTCCATTTCACATGTTTTTTGCCTGATGGTCATTTCATAATGAAAACATTGCATAAGCAGCAATTTTGTGTGAATTTGTAATTTAGTACCAAAAATAATTCTCAGTTGGTCATCAATGTTAGAAACTCACACAGAGGTTTCCTACAGATGATCCCCCCATGGACCTATACCTCAAATCAAATTATTTTTTTAATGGTTTTATCTTAATGTACTATGAATGAAACACGTTCAGTCTAAATTCAGCATTAATTTAATGTCTACTTTTTGTGACGTTGTTTTTTAAAGTAACACTCTTGCATTTTTGGATGCCAGGATGATAGATATATAAGAAATAAGGGGCTAAAATACATATTCCCGAGCCCTAATGCCATTAACGGGCATAAAATATTGGAAAAAATCCCACCAAAACATATAATTTTAGGTAGAGATCTTTTAGAACCATCCACATAAAGGTTTGCATTAGGTTTTGCGAGATTTGTTGATAATGTCTGGTTTACGATCTGTAACATCAGTGTAAATAGATAAAATTTGCTTTTTAATCAACTGATGCCCATATATGCCATACTGCTTTGATTTAAGTTTTCGTCAAAATCCATTCTTCTGTTTTTTCTGGAATCTAGATTTAATTTAGAGCTGTCATGCTGACAAAATATCAGCGAGTTTTAACATCAGTATACTTTTTTAACTTTGAATTTTGACCAAAAATTAGTTTTTCAAGTAAATGGCTTGCCATGTGTCTTTAGTTGCATCTTTCATATATACATCCAGAATATATTTGGTACACCTTTCTGACATGCTTAAAGCATCCTATGCTTATGATATTTTTAAAGCTTGATTTGTGCTGAGAAAGAATACATTTAATTTTTTAACTTCTTGCCTTTATTACTTCAATTTCTTTTTGTGACTCTTGATCTTCAGGGTTTGTGCATGGTTCTGGATGCAGTGTGTGTAGAAGGAAGCCTCATCTTAGAACCTTATTTGGACAACGTACTTACCATACTTTTTTCCCAGGTTAGTCATTAACTTTTTTTTCCTCCTCAAACTCTTTTTCTGCCCATGATTCCATATCTCTGATCACCAGTTTACACATTTCTTTTTCAAAATAAATGTTTCACTGTTAGAATAAAGATCTGATTTGAATCATTCTTTCATTTGCACCAATTAGTGATTGACTTTACATTGACAAGTGACGTGGTTGGCCCTCTTTTGTTTTCCAATACTCTTTTTTTTTTTTTAAATGAATTGGAAGGAGGTTGGGGAGATATATCTCATTCTTTATGTGTCTGAAGTCTTAAATTGAATAGTTTTTTTTTTATTTTATTTTAAAGAAAATATGCTATTTTCAAAATTTTTGCTTCCAAATTAAAAGGAAAAAATGAAAACTGTTGTCCCAGGAATATCCAAATGAATAGACAGTCACATTTTGAACGTTTCAAATTATTAGATACAACCAAAGAATACATTCAAGAAACTTTGTATGATTCAGTCATTCTGTGAGAAAATATTGGCGGCTTAAACTTTAAAAAAAAAAAAACAGTAAAAAGAAGGATAAAACGTACATAATTTTTTTTTTAAGTGTTGCATGCTACATTTTACTCATTGAGACTCATGTCAAGACAATTAAGACAAGTAGATATTGAAATGAGGAATTTCCCAGCTTTCTATCATTTTTTAAATAAAAGTGAGATGTTCAATGGTGCATGTCTTGACTTTTTACCCTATACAATTTAAACGTGGTGATATTATTGAAATTGAAGGCCTATGAAATAATGAATTAACTCATAATGTTTCACTTATTAAGTGGCTGTTAACATGTTGTTTTACAAACTATATCTTCTGACGATGGTTTTCAATCTAAATTACAACAAAAAAGTTATCTTTGTGAGATTAAATTAAGCTTGTTTTTCCTTCTTTTATTTAAGATATTTCAACCAGTGGATTACAACAATTCAATGAGTATAAAAAACCACAATGAACTGCTTAGGTCATTTGCAATCATAGGTGAGTTCATTCCTTGAGTTTGGAATTTTGACTTAGGTTGGAATATGGAGCAATATTTTTTCTCCTGGCAGAATTTCAAGTAAACTTGATGAACAGTTTTAAGTCTTTAATGACAAGTTCAATTAAAAAGAAATTTTGTGTCTCTAGTCAGAATAAGAATGAGTACTATTCAAAATAATTTCTTACCTAAAAAATCACAAGGCACTCTAAATTCTGCACTGAAAGAGCAGCTGTGACATTTTTTTTTTCTATGAGCTATTTTAATGAGAAAGCAAATAACACACTGATTTCTTCTTTTCTTTTTTTTTTAACCATCTTACATTCTTTACTTGTGAATTGTTGATGTCTTGCCAACCAAAAACCCTTGTTACATAGCTTTAGCTCTCACTGTAAATTTTACATCATTTTTGTATTTTATACTTTCTTGCTTGGGATGAAGGGTAAGAAATGAATTGTGCAACATTTTATTTTTTTTTTTTCATATCTTTATAATAGCATAAAGAATTGTGATAATTGGTCATGAAAAGAACACTGAATTGTTAGGATAAAATTTTTACCATGAATATTTTTTAAAAATGAGATCTTTCACTTTTTAAACATTTTTAGAATTTCAGCTAAACATGTCTTTTGAAATTTGGCCTTTGTAAATTATGTTCATTTTAAATTTGATTTTTCTCTTGCATTATCTCAAGAAAATAACAGTTATTGACAAATGTGTGAGCTGCAATACCTAACAAAATGTTGTAAATTACTACATGCAATTTTTTTTGTTTCTAATATTCCTAGCCAGGGCATTCTCTGGCAAACTGGTAGGAATCTTATTGACGAAACTAGAGTCAAAGGATGAGAAAATTAGAATTGGTATTCTGTCCATCTTCAAACATGTCATAAATGCTGCAGGTAAAGTGACTAATTGATAGGGATGTGTAATGTTCTTGTATCATAATACATTCTTGGCAAGAAATTAAATTGTCATTTAAATAATAGATGTGATATCTGTTTTCATTGATCATATTCTTCAGGAAACCTTGGGGCAATGAAAATTATTTTATATAATTGACACTTTGAAATCAATATCGCAATTGATCATGCAGGACTCTTGACTGCCATGCAATAGGTGAGGGATTCAATCCCTTGTCTGAACCAAGAATTTTTAATATGCTTTCCTTTGTCTGCTGAGCATTAATAAGGTCAGCCAGGTTTTGTAACATAGAACAAAAGTAAAGGCAGCATAGTAAACAAAGGACATCTACTTATTTAAAAAAACAAAAAAAAAGAGGAACATACTCCTGGTTATTTGAAGCTTTTTCTGAGTATTAAAACCCGTTTTATTTACTTTTGAAAAGGCAATACTTGTAAACAATATCCCAACTGCCATTTTCTGCTGCAAAATGTCTTACTAAAGCGGTGCTAATTTTTTCAATCTACATTGTTAATTATTTCATTTCATTATAACCATTATATTCTAAATTATTCTTCAAATCTCTCATTTTCCACATCAACTTTTTCAGATGTAAATTAATCCAAAATTTGTATAGGGAAGTTACATATCAGGCCCCTATATATCGAAGTCATGTTTTTTTTTCTACTGATATTTTCCATTAATTTATTTTACTGTCAAGAGAATATGGCACTAGACAATGTCTTTGAGGAACATGATGATCATTTATTGCAAATGATATTGCCTTGGAATAGGACTGGATAGAAAGTAGCATCTCTAATTTTAAATTCACAAAAACTTTGTGAAGTGTGTTTGACTTGCTCATTTTCATATGTATCAAGGCTGGTCTTTCAAATCTAAAAAGATTGATATCATGGAAACAAATTGTATTGTGAACATCATTTCTTTGAATTTTAAACTGTAAATTTATGATTTGTACCTACGTATGTCTCATTTGTAATTATTGGTATCTAGAATCCCAGGGGTATAATATTCACATAATTCACCAGCATGGAAAAAATGGTTGCAGCCTTCTACTTTATGGTATAGGTATTTTAGAATTTCTTGACTTCAAGGTATTCAAGAAATTTACTCAGTGGGGCCAGATGCCTGAGTGAATTTTAATCGTCTGAACCAAATGCAATGTTAGTCATAAACTTCTGAACAATGCTTTCATGCGCAATTATATTTAACTCATCCTTTTTTTTTCCTTTTTTCTTTATGTGCCTTTTTCTTTCTTTTTTAAAATTTTCTATTCATGGAAGTTTTTATTTGTCTTTGGCTATATTCAGTAGCTTTCATTTGTCTTTTTTTCACTTTGGCTCTTTAAGCCATTTCAGAAATATTTAACTTTAACTGCATTCATTTTCAAATTCTCCTCATCAGTATCAGCTATGGAGGACAAAAAAGAAGTTGTTGTCTCAGGGTTGAAGGGCTTGTGCTTTGAAACGAACAATAAGGTGAGGGAAGATGTTACATCACAAAACAGTCCTAATGAGTCAGGAGTCTTCAATAACTTTTTTTTTTTTAAATGAACTTTATTTGTCTTCTTTTCCTTTAACACAAGATCTGAAAAACTTAACCAATGTGAACATCTCATCGACTCAATAAAAACCTTCCAGTCAAACATGTCTTACAAAGTCCATCACCATTGTGGACCTTATATCTTCATTGAGTCAAAGTTTAATATTGTTTGCCATTGTTAAGCTAGCTCTGATTGAAGCCATGCACTTGGTTTTAAAATTGATATCTCAATTTTAAAATATGCAATATGGTATTTATGACTCGTCCTTACTAGTCTCAAGATGTGCTTTGACATTCTTAATATTTATGAAACTCAATATACATATTATTCATCACAATTGTTATTTTGATGTTATGATTTTGATAGTGTCATTTACTTAGACATTTTAAATCTAGATAATTTTTTCACTATAAAATGAAAGGCAGTGCCTGTAACGTTGCCTGCGAGGCAAAAATTACTTTTTATTGGATCAAAAGAAGGATTTTCTTTAGTGTATTTTGTTTTCCTATTATTTACTCCCTATGGGTATGTCCTCTGCTGGACACATCAGTGTAAAACAGAAGCATGTAAGATCATGGGCTGCCTGACGCAAATCATGAGATCATGTTTGATTCAAGTTTTATGAGATATTGAGTTCAAAATGCACACTTTTCCGTAATTTCTGTTCATATTGATTTGAAATGGTGGATTCATATTCCAATCTTAAAGGCATTTCAGTTATGGAAAGGAAGCTTACTTTCTTTAAGTCATAAAAAAAATCAAATGAAACCTGAATTCGTATGAATGATACACCTTTTTAACAACAAAACATTCACAGCTTTCGATTAAGAACCTTTTTAAATTATCACATGTTTTGCACTCATTGTGATAGTAAACACAATAATACATAAAGTATTTAAGGTAACTTTAAAGTCTTTTATCTATAGCTTTATGGGTAGGAATGGTTTTCTAGACCGATATGTGTCATTAGTGTATATCATTTTAACTTTTTTTTGTGTGTGTCAGTTCAGAGGTATTATTGTAATATGGTATTGTACATTGTATGGGCCTCAACAACTTCTTTTGGTTTTATTTCTGATATTTTGATAAACATTTTTCATCTTTGGTCCAGATGTAGATGCTGCCTACAGTTCAACTTTTACCACTTTCCAATTTAGTTCCTGAATCTTCCCTTCTAAGGGAATAGATACCATATGCATAATGTTGAAGAATGTTTATTTACATCTTTGTCGTTGTAATTTTTTTTCGTAGAAAGCCAGGTACTTCAGCTGTCAAATTGATATGAGCTGGATAAACTAAGTGCTTTTCTACTAGTGTGAAACTGATCAGCCATGACTGATGTGCTTGTTGTCTCAAAGAAAATGTTTGACAATTTTTTAATCTCTAGTTTAGTAAATTTAGTGATATGCCAAATGAATTTATATATGCCCTGAGAGGGCTAAACATTTGATCTGAAGCTCAAAAGCCTTAAATCACTTTTATAATGCTGTATAAATCACTCTTTTTTTGTTTGTAGTTTGATTGCCACGAAAGAGAAGTAAGACTGGGTGATCTTATAATAGCGGGCGTGATCAAAAAAGGTAGAGAAAGCAAAAGGAAAGGGCAGAGGTTGCCCGATGATGTGAAAAAAAATGACAAGGTTTACAGAGCATAAAAGAACACCCTCCCTCTACAAATAATCAAGATGTCTTGGGATGTTGTTTTTGCTGCTGTGCATCTAGCCCATTTTTTACATAATATCAAGCTTTTATTCCACCTTCATCTCAGCATCTTGACATAGAATTACAGTATTTTCAACCAGTTTTTACCATTGCAAGGTTTTAAAAAAATGCGATTTCAGGCTGTCTTAATAATGTAAAACAATTCAAATTTATTTCCTGACATATTTAAATTGATCTTCAGACATATAACATTTTGATAGTGATATTGGTTTTTACTCATCAATAATTTTTAAATTGATACCTCACTTCTTTTCTTCAGATCAAACGCATGTTTGCTCAGGTGATCATTGCCATGGCAGACCACGGTTATTTGGAGCTAGAGGGTGGACACAACATGGTGGAGTTTATTGTCAGGCAGTGCTCTCTAGAAGATGAACCCAAGGTGAAGATATATGTTTCCTACATTGACTGCCATTTGTCAGTAGAAATCCTGAATACTAATCTTATCTTGAAATGTTCCTCTGTATCCCCATTAAGAATTTTGTGGGTATTACAGCAGTTGTAATTTAAATGTTCTAATAGCCAGTAGAAGTGCAATGTCATGATTCTACAGCATTTTGTGATCTTGTGCATTGTATGCTGTTCATTTATGTTGAATTCCAGCCCTTTTAGGCAAAGATACTTTTATTTGCTTCATTCAAACTATTCCTTTTTGTGTTTATATTTGCACAAATTTTCTTTTCTTTTAGTTCTTTTGAGATTTTACTATAAATTGTTTTTTTTTTCTGTGTTATAATAAATGTAAATTCCATGTGGTCTCAAATATTACTTTTTTAACTTTTCAGGGGAAACGTAATCCTGATCCCGAGCATGTGAGCAATCAGGCACTGAGGTTAATGTGTGACAACATCCTACAGCTTGTCACCACCACCATTGAACACATGGAGCCAGTGAGTGAATCGTCTACATATACCTGTGTGCATATGTTTTTGAGCAGTTAAGATATGAGAACCAATGCAGGAAAAGCAAACCTGAGTCAGGTGTTGTTTAGGCTACAAGTCTTTAATGCATAAAAATCATATAAAAGTAAACAGCAGAGGTTAATGCAATATGTTTTTGTAGGTTTTCTATCATCTCTTCTTCTAAAGAACATTGAATTTGTTTTGTTTTTGTTTATATATTTGCTCTTTTTGCTGTGAATTTATCTGCTGTGAGCTCTGAATAAATGTGGTAAAGGGTTTTCAAGTTTGAATTCTTGTTTTATTACCCTATGAAGACACTACATTTACTTTACATTTTACAAGGTCTTGTGGCCATACCTGATGGAGCTAGTGGTGCCAGAGCGCTACACAATAGCCAGCAAGACTGTGTGCCGTTCTCTGGCCCATCTTGCCCACAAAAAGAGGGAAGAGTCAGCTCCAGACTTCCTCATTGATTATGACTATCAGCGTGAGTGACCGTATCTTAAACTTTTGGGTGTATCTAATATGTGAGGTGCAGTTTCTTTTGTAATAATTATATATATTTTTAGAAGAACTGAATATGATGGACTGAGTAATTAAAAAAAAAAATTACGACTGGAGTGATCACATTTCAAAAAAGCTCTTCTGAATGTGCCAAGTGTTAAGGAAATCAAGCTCATTGTTGGGTCAGCAGGAAGTGAGAGAGGATGGTGGGTGACAACAATGTAAAAGATAATAGAGGCTGTTTTCAAACTATTTTTTTTCCAGAGTAATAGCCCATTCTATAGTCATGTTCAAAAATTTTACTCCGAGACACAAAAATATTTTTTTTTTGTATGGATTGCCTGTATTGGATGACTAACAGTTCAGACATTGAACAAAACCTCTTTTTAATGATAAGGGTCTGCCTCCTTTGAGGAAAAGAAATTGTAAAAGGCTTTAGTGACAGAAGTAACAATCCATATCATTTCCCATTATGTTTTTGTAACATATAATCAAATACAAGGACTATAATTGTCTTTCACCAAATGGCTTATTTTTGGCTATTTTTCATAGATGATTCTATGTTTTTGTCCCCCTCAATTTCAGCAAATATTCCAAAGTCTCCACACCTGATTGCCCGTTTAATGGTAAGTAGGATGCTTCCTGTTTTGCGATTTTGCACTGATTGTCCATAAGACTTGAAGCTGAGAAGCATAATGTTGCACTGACATTTGATATCTATGAAAAGTCATTATTGTTTTTTTTGCAAAAGTTTAAACACAGAAGAGCAATATATTTTACTTCAAGAAAAGATTGGTATTTGTAACTGTATGCATTTTAAGAAGTCTCAGTCAATTTAAAAAAAAAAAAAAATTATTCTAGTTATTCGTTCTAAACCAAGCAAGGCAAAGACCTTCAAAGGAAATTGCCTTACCACATATGAGACCCTGAAAGTTTCAATATGACACAAATGCTGCCAATAACAGCTATTGCCAAGAAAACGGAAGTAAAAGTGACTTTCTGCTGCTGTTTTAAATGTTGTGAAAAAACATGAAATGTTTATATCTTGGCACATAGTTATTGAAGCCCTGACCTGTTTTCTCTGTTGCAAAGCTTATGTCATGGAATAACAAGAAATAGAAATATAGTTAACACATGTGTTAACTGACTTTAAACTTCTTCTTGAACATCAATGCTTATATAGGGCATTATTCTCTTTAGTCTACAGCAAAACTTTTTGTACATGGATATGAATTTCTGGCTTATTGTTTGAAGACAAATATTTTGGTACTTAAAATTCAAGTTAATCATAAATTCCTCCTCAACAATGAATAAATTTTGAAATTTTTACATTTAACATCAGACTATTGCATACTTAAATTTACCCTTGAGAGTTAATGAGTCGCACCAATTTTGAAAATAATTTATTAAAATTTTCAAGTCCAGCAGCTACCTTCTAAAATTTTCTCTCTGAGCAAAATGGTCATCCGTATTTCTTTTTTAACATTTCTTGTTTCACCTTATCTATGAAAAGTGTATAAGTGCTGGTGAAATCCTTAACAGTATCGGCTGACATGTTTTATGCATAGTTCTTACTAGGACATTTACAAAAGTTCTTTTTTTGTTTGTCTCAAAATTTAAGGTGCAGTTTTTAATTTTCCGCCACACTGTTTAATGAAGTTGATTGTTTACATGTCTTAAATTAATCTTTGTGAATTGGCGTTTCAATCTTTAGGACATTTTTTGCTTTTTTTTTTGGAGCATTGAAAGAAAATATATAGGTGTGTGCAAAACTAGAAATGCCTTGACAGTTTATACCAGTGTTAAGTACATAAAGAATAAACTAACAAAATTGAAGATTTATGTGTTTTGACGTGTATAGAATAATTTCAACTTAACAAATTGCACAGTGTGTGTAAAAATTAGAGAATATTTTTCATTTTCATTGCATACAATGAACGAAGTAGAAGGAATAAGCAATTTTACCAGGTTTTGCTCTGTTGACAGTTTCAAATTGAGAGTCTTCAGTCTTCAAAGTGAGATCTTACACCATATTAACTGTCAATCTTTCTTACAATTTTTACTCAGGTATTGGCTGGTTGGCCCAAGAATGGAGGTGGCAGAGGTCTGAATGTGCTGAATTTGATGAAAGATTTTTCACCCAATCTTCATGAGAGTATAGTGGCATTGTGGGATGCAGTCATTCCTAAGTTGGTCAGTTATTTGGAAGGTAAGGCAAAAGACAGTTACCAATCAAAACAATAACAGAAAAGAAACTAACTGTGCAAGAGATTTGAATTGTCATAAAGGATTTTTATCTTTTCCCTACTGGGAATATAGAGGGCAAAATAGGCAGAGATTAAAAAGGAGTAAATTGTTTCGATACTTAAAGCAGGTGAAGTGTGCATTCAGAAGAAATTGTTATTATCTTCATCAGAGCATAGTAGTAAATGCTTGTCCATGTCAGCTACCGGTTCACAAAAGAAATAGGCATAGGTGGATTCTTTCATCTATTTACCTGTCTGTACTTACAAAATATTTGGTCAACCTTCATTGTATTAAACATTCAGGATGCAAAAGTTTTTACAGAATTATGAGTTGTAGTCTTGAGAAGCAAAAAAATTAATTCATTGCAGATTTCAAACATGTAAAGCTACATGTGCATAATTAAATATTGCACATTCAAGTTTTAGTTGCTCCTTTTGATAAGTATATAAAAGCATTAGTGGTGATAATAACATAATTATGTGCTGCTGAATAATTTTCAACGGTGAGGGCTTCTTTTATAGAGAAATTAATATCTTGTCTATTCTTGCTCCTAAAGGGGATATTTCAATCATCACATTTGAGAAGTCGCACAATAGTAGTTTATGGATATTTCATAATCTCTTTAACCTGTTGTTTTTTTTTAAGCATGAAATACTGCCAGTGTTAATCACAAACACTATTTTTTTTTATACTCTTAATTGGTGATTCATGAAAATTCTCTGATAGCCCACCATAATAATGAGGAAGAAACCTGGGAAAAAAAAAAAAAAAGAAATCGGTGTTTTAATTCATTTGTGAAACTTGTGAAGTAGTGATAATCAGATTTGCATTCAATTTCGCAGGAACCCTTTGTCAGCCCACCTCTAGCAATAAGCTCAATATGGGCTGATAAAGCATGCAATGACAAAGTGTGCAGTGGCATGAGAAAATCCATATTAAGGCTGCAACACACTACAACAGACAATTACTAAGTGCAAAAATTATGTTTAACATTATTTAGGTTTGCACTTAAATAGCAGCCACTCTGCAATAGCTTATTTCTGCCCCCACCTTTGTCTGTTAAGTTTGTAAAGTATTTTGTGGGCCAAACTGTTATAGTCTGTTGGAGATTTGTTTTGTGGTAGCCTTATATAAGATTAAAATTACAGCCATAGTCACTTTCAAGTGTTAAGATTATTTAAAAATATTATGCATTCATCAGCATTTTCAATAAGTTTTAGTACTTTTTGAAGTTGTCATTGAATATAACAAATCATTTTATTGCATATCAACCTCTAAAATGTTTCTCAAGCTTTTCAATTTCAACTTAAATTTGTAAAGACCATTTCACAAGACCTAGAATACTAAAAATGCCATAATTTTGCTGATCTAGCCAAGTGAAGTGCGGAATTGGTAGTGTTAAGTCTATGGGAAATACTGCTTTTGGTTATGGTTGTATGGTCTTAACTGATATAAAGCTTCAAGCAAAGAGCAGAATACTTGCTTAAAAAACATTTTGGCTACAATCTCTACTCAAAAAGTGATATTCATATTTTGGCACACAAATAGCAAAGAGGCAATTAAAAAGAAAAAAAAAATAGCAGTGCCCATTGTCAAACAATTATCTGTTTCATGATTATTACTTCATCTATTAAACTGTCATTTTAGCAACTATTGAGCATGGCGAAGAAGGTAGAGCACGTGTGAGATTTCCTCAACATACATGATTAGGATTACAGCTTCATTTCAACAAGAACTGTTTTGGATTGCATCCGTTTAGTTTCCTCTCGATGTACATCCTGTTACTTGCAATTACAATATTAGACTAACTTCAATGAAATTAGATTTAATATGTAATTTTGATATAGATAAAGATGTAAGAAAGAGATTTTAAGTAGAAGCCTGTAAATGTTTAGTAAAAGGAATGTGTTAGTCTTGATTTGAAGCTGTAACCCATAAAATCATCACATTTCTTGTAATATTTTTATTAAAATGTGTGAAATGATTTTAATTTGCACCAAAAGGACAATTTGAAAATAGCACAGCACACCAAAATGATTCCCCCTTCCCCCTTTCCAATGAAAAAACAAAACACCCATAACTAAGAGACCCATCCTAAAAGAATAAACAAGACTGTTGGAGATTTCCACTTCTTTTACATTCTTCTTAACTCTGATAACTTTGATTTGTTTCAAAACTTCTTTGTCATTACGTGTCTTACTCATTTTTTTTTTAATACTTTTCCATGCCAAATTGCTTTCAGAGTGTTTTTCGAACAGTATCCCTGATCTCTTCTCCTCTTTCATCTACCTTCAATATTCATTTATATGTTCTGGTTTTGAATAATATTGTTAAACTTATTTGGGCCATAAAAATCTTAAGACGTATTCAAACCCTTGGAAAAGCTTTTTTTGAATTATGAATTTTCGGTCTTCTATTTATGCTGTAAGAATATAAAATAAATGCCTTTTTGTTCCGCTTTCTGGCCCGCAAGATTTCGTCCGCAGTCAACTAGGATTTAAAATATAAAACTTGAAAACAGGGAAGTTTTTCCTACAGATTGGTGCAAAACTTTCTTTGTAAGAATTTTAAGAGAGAGAATTTGGCAAAGAATCAGTCGTGTATCCACAAGAGACCAAATGAATATTAAATTTAGGATTTAAGTATTTAAAATTAAAAAAAAAAATTTGCATGGAACTTAGGCCATAGAATATCAAGATATAACGTGTCAATGTTTGTTAGATTTTTTTTAAGTGAAAGAGTATTACAGAGAAGATTTTTTTTAAAAATGAACCTAAAGTCTGTTCTTAAACGATGTTATTTAAGACTTCTGACTACACATGACAGGTTTCATATTTACTTATACAGTATTAAAAAAATCACATTTGTTGCCAGCAGATGAAACAGGTTTGTTTGCATGAAAGTTAGGCCCTAGAGAACCAGGATATAAGGTTTTAATGGGGTTTTTTTGTTTGTTTTTTTTAATGAAAGAGTATTATGGCGAAGAAAAAAACAACAGTATAGGTATGTTCTGAAAAATCGTTATATAAGACTTCTGGTTACACATGACAAGTTTCATGATATTTACTTACACAGGATGAAAAAGTACATTTGTTGTGATCAGATGAAAGCAGGCTTTTGCAAAACTTTTGTCATAAAATGTTCACTTTTTTTATATTTTATATAGGCCTATACTGTGTGACTGTGTGTGCCTGTGTCTTTGTGTGGAAAAAAAGGAACAAGGGGGGAAGGAGCTAAAAGCACACTTTAAGTTAAATAAAGCATTTAAACTGGAAAAAAAATTAATAAGATGATGAACTTCAAGTATGAACTGCAAACTCACAAAGACCCTTTTCAGGGATTTCTGAACAAGGGAAACAACCCAAAAATCTTTAATATTTAATGAGATGGTTACTCCACTTAACTTATCTTAATTATTTAATGCACTATGCTTAAGCCAAAGTAGAAATCATACTCCTTAGAATTTCAATTTAAACGTGTTCCACTGTACTGGTATATGAAAGAGACAGGTCTCAGCTATTACCAGCTGTAATGTCTTTTCATAAAATTTTGAAAGATCTATTTCGTCTATCATATGTGTATGCTTGATCTTCCTTTCATGATGTGTTTTTACCACCTGCACACATGCACATGCAGGTCCATCTAGACACAAACGCAACCATACACATTACCATTCCAGCAATGGTGGGTATCTTAATTCTTAAAATCCAAGTTTGAATGAGTTTTGTTTTTCCTTCCTGCATGCCTTGTTCTGATGGTCTTTTTGCATTAACACTTTGGTTGTGGTAAGAGGTAATAAAATTTTGGCAGACATTACCACAAATTATAGTCAGATTAGTTTAATCAAATTACATTCAAAACCAAGTTTTTGTTTTTTATTTTTAAAAATTTACTCACAATAAAAATTCCAGAAGTTTCTATGGAATAATTATCGAAGGAGCATATATGTATCTATTTGTTTACTAATTATTATGTGAACTACCCCATCTTGCTATGATTTCAGAATAATGCATTTCAAGCACTGTAAATGAAAAAAATTGCCAAAAGCCTTAGATGGCACTTTGGCAACATAGCTGGGTAGGCTATACACACTGAACGTACAAACAATAACCAAAGTATTAATGACTAATTAGCAAGCTTGTTTTTGGAGCCTTATGAGTTGCCTTTTTTAGAGTTGTTTAATTGTTTACGTGTTTTTTGTTTTTCCCACCATTGTTATTTGCAAATAGGTTTTTAAAAAGTAAGGAAATAAAAAAGAGGTTCAAGTTTAGACACCTTGGTAGCTTATAGCTTTTACTTTGTTGTTGACATGTATGTTGGAGTATTTTGAAGGGTAAGAATATTCCATCCCCTCTTTATTTTCTATTTTCAAAAGCATATGAAAAACAGAGCAATTTGACAGGCGATTTTGAAATTTATTCAAGCCTGAAGATGAAAAACCAAACAGAATAGTAGTTTGTAGCTTAGCTGAAAATAAGTTATCAGCTTTAATTAATTTTTTTTTTTCAAGTTTGCAATTAGCAGTAACATTTCAAAACTAGAATACTATTCAGTATATTCTTTTTATCTTTATACATTCACACTAACAGATCCATCAGATTAAGAGAATACTTTCCAATGGTCAGGGACTTTAATATAAGATCATATGAGATAAAATGGGTTTTTTTAAAATTGATTTTCTGTGTTAGTGTTCTAAGTTCACTTTTGGATTTCCTTCCCAGCTTTTGATTTTGTATATTTTAATTTTTTCTTTGGGGGGAGGGGGAGGGGGAGGCGGCTACTGTTTAGCAACAAATAATGTGTGCAATTTTATCACTGAAACAGTTCTTATTTAGAATAAAAAAAATTTTTTAAAAAGGGAAACAGCAGCTCCATGAAACTTAAGATTTTTAGACACAGATGTATAATAAAAACAATTTTGCATAATAAAATAGATTTTTTTCAATAGCAGTTGTGTATCATTAAGCTTAAGCTAGCAAGAGATTAAAACGTGTTCAACAGCAGAATATCATTACTCTATTGCTGCTACATCAAGTTATGATCATGTTATCTGAGGAGTGTGCTGAAGAAAAAAAAGGAAGGGGTGGAGGGATCGCTAAAGAATGTAACACTTTGCTCTCTGTCATATAAAGTGAGGAAATTGAAACCCTTAGCTTTAGCTTATTTGACTCTTGACTTCTAATGACCCACTCTCAGCAGCTTTGTTTCTTCTTTTTTTATAAGGAAACAATGGACATCATCACTTCATTCATAAACTTGTATACCTTTTTTTTCCATTAAAAAAAAAAAAATTCAGATTCTTTGGAAGCTGATGATGGTTTTGATGATGACCTGGAGCAAGATAAAAATCCTGAAACGGCAGAGAAATGGTCACAGAAAAACTGGGAGGACCTGCTCTTGAAGGCAAGGCGTGTATAATGCTATTGTGACCAAATTATGCTTGCTATATGTCTTCTTTTTTGTGTGTGTGTGTGTTTTTTCCTTGCATGAATGATCTGTGCTAAAGTCTATCCGATTGTTCTTTTGTGCATAATCAATTGACATCATTCTGAATAAGTGATTGTTCAAAATGTAACAAAATCATACTGATAAGAAAATTTACAAAATCCTATACACAATCCATGCCTAAACCTCTTCCAGTTCCAAGCTTGGAGAATTTTTAAAGGCAACAAAATCAGCAAGGATGCGCACCATAATTTTAAACATGAAGCTTTTTACGTCATATGTGGAGGAAAAGTTGACATCAAGTCAAAGTGTTTGTAATAGAGAAAAACATGTTTTCATATTGATAACTGAATAGAAAAAATAAACATGGACTATCATGCCTGCTGATACATTGTCTGTACAGATCAAGTTGAAATATTAGGAAAAATAAGTGTAGTGCAAACTGGATTAAACTGCAATATTATTTGGATAAGACAAAACTACACTATCAGTCTATTTACAAATTCACCTTTCCCCATCTTGTCCTAGATGCTTTCCAAGAGCCTGGATGTGGTTGATGATGAAGACTGGACTGTCCAGCTTGGTGAGGCCTTTGGTCAGCAGATTCCTTTGTATTCTAGCATGGTTGAAGAAAGGGTGAGTATTTGTAACTGTTTATACAAAGTGAGTTATTAGTCACCACTTGCCCATCATAAGTATATAACGAAAGTGAGATATAAAAAAAGATTTGCTTTGCAGATATCAATGACAGATCTATGATCTCTATTATCAACTGATCACACCCTGAAAAAAGTTAATCAGCTTCTTCTTTAACATTTCCTTTGTGCTTATTTGGTGAAAATTAATTGAGCATAGTTTTTGAAGATCTTGTGTGTTTCATACAAAAAGAGTATCTTTTCATTGCTCACACCGTTCTCCTCATATGGATATTTGCTTTAAGAACAGGAGCTACATATGTTCTAATGTTCAAGTCCTTTTAACTTTCATTGATCCACATGTGTCTCTTATAAAATATTTCCAATTTCACTAATTATATCGTATAAAAGCCTTACTTTTAAGTCTCAAATACTTTATTGCATCATTTGTGACAGAACATGGATCTTAAGAAATATTTGAAAGTATTTTTTGTTTCTTTTTCACTTTCAAGTCTGCATGGTGGTATATAACTGCTTTGATTCTTATATATATCTCAAATAAACCATCCAGGTAATCTATTTGTGCCACCAATTTTTTTGGGTTTTTTTATAAATTAAAAAATAATATATTGAAAACTTTTTTCCACCCCAGAATTTTGCTTTCAAGTGCCTGGGCATAGTGATGCGCAAGTCAACGAAGAAAGATTTTGTGAATAAACATTTAGACCTCATCTTTCAAACAGTGAAGCATGCAGATCAAACAGAGAGAGAGGTATCCTTTGCTTTCTTTACTCACTCATAACTTTCTTATTATGTCATTGATTATATTTACAACAAAAAAAATAGTTTTCTTACACCTCTTTTTTTTTTTTCAAGGTTTTCTATAGGAAAGGCAGGATAAAAATTGATTTACATGATCTTTGGTATAATGGTTACTGCTGAATATAAGGAACAAATATTCATGACTGAAGACAATTAGCAGGTAGATTTCTGATTTTGAAAATTTAGTTTTTTACAGATGTGAAAATTTTTGTTTTTAATTCAAAACATTTTCTTTGAATAATATTTTTAAACTCTTATCTTTTTGAGTGCATGATTTTGTTCTTTTTGCGGTCGAGGCAATTAGGGCAAATAGATCAGTCAGAAATCATTGAGAATACTTCAGTAATAGAAACCTTCATTACCTCAAAAGGTGATAAAAGTTAAATCCTCAGACTGGTATATCTGCTGAGAGAATTGGATAAAACAGCCATAACATCAAACACATAGCTTAGTGTATGCGAAACATGCCATGTGACTGATTTGCCCAGATTTCTCTCCTTTATCTTCATTGCTTGATATAAAACTTTTGTTTTTCCTTATCTATTTTTTTTGTTTGTTATAAATTCCATGCTTTTAATTATACTTTAAATACTATTCCATTACTTTTATTAGATTTTTCGTGGAATGTAAAAAAAATGTGCATGGGTAGACGGAATCTGTTGATTTTTGTTTTCTTTTGGTTTGTTTGCTTTTAAACAGTCTCGTTGTCCTTTATTCCAGTGCCATTCATTTGATGTAAGAAATTCTTCCTTACCTTTTTTTTTCTTTTATTCTTGTGATTGTTTTGTGTGACCTAACATTTTCTAAAAATCTAGCAGTAATCTCCTTTCTTAAAAAAAAAACCGACAGTCCCTAAAAGTGGGCACACACAAAAATTAACAAGACCACACTTATGCAAGACATTTCACAAAGATTTGCTGCATAATGGACAGGTGATGGGAAATATGTGGAACCTGCAATGAAAGTCATAATTTGAAAGACAATATTTAAACTCTATCTGAAGCTTACAGGGCTAGGAGAACAAAATATTCAAAGTATCTAAAGTATCTTTTTTTTTTAATTAGTTGCTCATCAACATATGTTTGTTCAATATTGTGGTTAAATTAGCAATGTCAAGTGAATAATAGACAAACCTATAATTTTTTTTTAAGGACCTTTATTTTTGGGGGGTTTCTTTCTTAATCCTTTTTTTTTCACTTGGGTGGGTGGTGGTTGGAAGCTTCTCTGTGTGAGATGGTTATAAGCTGGCTTTTGTGACCCTGTCCCTTTTTGAAAAAAATTTGAAAATATGTTCATGTTTTTTAAGGAACTCTTTCATCTATTTTTTTTTTTTTAATGAACTCTTAGAAAAAATAATCTTCCTAACCTTAATCTGAAATAACATGGCAAGACATCACTGAAAGTAAGTGTATATTTTTTTTAAAATATAGATTGATTTTAATAAAATTGCACCCAACATTAAGGTTTCTTGCATTTTTTTTTTTTTTTGGTTTTGCTTTCATTTTCTTCTTTTTCTTTCTTGTTAAGGTGCAAAAGAAAACTAGGCAAATTGAGAGGATGGGAAATTCTTTTCTGGTTAAAACTGCATGCTTTCTTTTCCTTTCACCTCTCAATTTACTGCTTAGCTCTCTTCTAAATTGTTTGTCGATGCAAGGGCAATTAATTTTGCGTCTTATTTGCCTTTTTTTTTTTTTTCTGTTTGTAAAGCACACTATGTTATCAAAGCTTTATTATCTCAAGGAGGTTTGTGTAAAATTAATTGAGCTGTTTCAAAATTTATATGACATTTGTAGAGCAGTGTGTAGAGAAAAAAAGGTTTATAATTTTATAGTTTTCAAAAAGTATTTTTTTTCTCCTCCTTTCATATTTGAAGATTTGAATATAAAGCTTCAAAGCTTTGCATGAACATCCTCACAAAAACTAACTTGCACTTACTTACAGAGTCAGAGACATAAGGAATCATTGAATCCATGGAGTTGTTTTGGTTTTTTTTTTAATTCAGTACATCTATTTGCCTGTGTCAGTGGCTGTTTTTGGTTCACAAAATGTCCAACATTGTCACTCTGTACCTGTCAATTATAAAGAATCGATGCTTTTCAGACTTTTTAATAATTGATTTCATGGGACAGTTACTAAAGGAATTGAATCATACTAAGAAATAGGTAATGAAGATTTAAAGAATTAATGAAATCTTTAACAAAGCAATGAGATGGACAAATTCTGTGAGTATGTAGCAATTATTTTCTTTAACTTTCACTCTGTACTTTTACAATCAAACTTAAGATTTTTATGTGGTAGCAATCTGCTATTGAATTCAGTCAATGCTCATGAACTAGAATATATATGTATTTATAAAGATGTATATTATAAATAGTGAGATATTCATGCGAAATTGGAGAATCACCCAGGAATTAAGATGGGCAGGCAGAACATAAACAACTTAAGATATG
>BLXT01002238.1:2757435-2769292 GCA_019648995.1 Plakobranchus ocellatus | reverse complement strand
GAAGTACAAAAAGACGTATACCTATGTTTCATTGACTATACCAAGGCATTTGACAGAGTTCACCATGACGAGATCATCAAACAATTAACACAGCTGAAGATAGATGGAAAAGACTTAAGAATAATTTTTTTTGATAACTGAGCCAAATGTATGCTTACCATTCAATGAAAACAGATTTTTAATAAGACAGCAAAAGCTTTATTTTTAAAAGTGCTGTTTTGAAAACTTTCAAAAATAGGTAGAACCGATTTTAGAGGTTAACTATTTGATGTATTTCATGAAAGAAATGTGACATAGAAAAAAAAGCATGGATTTACAACATTGTTTTGCAATGTAAAGAAACCCTTCAGCTTAAAATATGTTAGTAAAATTGATTACATACATGTGTCAGTAATGAATGCAAATCAATTTTACATGCCATGAAATTTTGGGCTTTTTGATTAAATGGAAAATCTAATGCAACTTTTTTCTTTTCATTTATGTTTTTTTAGGTGATATCTAAGAAGCTTCCAGCTGGCGATTTGGTTCCATTACTAGAGACACTTCAACAAGGTCTGTTGGACTCGCAGACTCACAGCTCATCTGGGGCCTGCGTGGTGCTTAATGGAATTATGAAGATGCGAGGGGCAGATATTCGTCCTCAGGTAGCTTAGCTGTGCCCTTATAGTTAAAAAAGAATGCAGGCTCAGTATTTTGGCTTCGATTTAATGAAATCTTTTAATTGATTATGAAGAGGACATTGGTTTTTATTTGTATTTCAACGTTTGGTCAGTTTTAAAATGAGCAGCATTCTTTTGTTGTAGCTTGTGGAGCTTAACCCAACTTTGCAAAAGACCCACATGTCAAAAATTAATTATGTTATGCTAGCAAACAAAAAATAGCAAATAGTCCATAGATAATGAAAACAACAAAAAACAAAAAAAAATTGAATTTAAAAGAAAGCTACCAATTTTCATAAATATAAAATTCAAAGATTTCACAAGTCTTCAGAAATTAGACTTAGGTAGACTTTAGAGATGAAAGATTGGGCTTTGTGAAGCATCATATTTACACCAATATAAATTCAATAGATTACATATTATAAAATGAATAATTTTTTTGTGTTAATGTTGACAAGTTCTTAACACTATAGGTTATAAGAGATCTCATTTATCAGTTTCCTCAATAAGACTTTACAATTATAAAGTGTTTTTTGCCTTTAAAACTTTTGGCTTTATCAATGCTTCTGGAGGATTTTATCCTGACAAAATTCTTTAGTAGAACTGGTTTAATCTACTCTGCAGATCGTTACACTTTCAACATCCACTTGTTTTTCTATGATTTCTATGATGACGCCTAAGTAAAAAAAAAAAACAGGCAAAACTGTCAACTTTTTTTATGATCCATATGATATAAAAAGCTCAGTGTTAAACAACAATAATGGTTGTCAGGATTCCATCAGGAGATATATGGATTCAATTCCTGCTAGTGCTGTCTTTTAATGAGGATGGAGTTTCATGCATAGGCCTGCTCTTGGTCTGGCAAAGGTAGCTGTGTTTAAACAGAAAATAAGGCAGCTTTAAAAGAAGAAATTGATTGACTTAAGATAGTTATCCATACACATACTAGTAAACGTAATCAACCAAATTTATTACAGAAGCTTTCGTTTGCTTCATCAGGTGGAAACTTTCTTGTTGGGCCTCTATGAGAAGCTTTGTGAAATCACCTGTGAGCAAACCAAAACTGGGACTCTACGCACAATCCGTACTATGGCCACTCACCATCTCATCCCCACACTGAACTCTCTGCTTACATATTCTGTACCGTATGAAGAGTGAGTTTCATAAGGACATGTGCTCTTGGCACAGAATTGGTTAATGATTTATCAGACACTTTAATTTTATTGCACCCAGACTGGCCAATTATCTGAACACCTGCATCATTTGTAAAGCTCACTTGTTAGGAATGATAGACTTATTAAGGGTATTATAGTAAAATGTTCACTGAAATTTAGATTAATGCTTTTTTTTTTCTAAGTAATTAAGCATACATATCTTTTTTAAAATTTAATTAGCATAGGAGTAAACTTCATGTTTTTGTTCAGCTGCTGGTTTGGCAAATTTTTTCTTTCTGCTGTGTTCAAATCACAGGGAAAATTGTCCGTGTATGTGCATGTGCACGTGTGTGTATGTTTGCTTCATTGATGATGGATTGTTTCCTAAAATTTCCTAATTTTAATTTTCATCAGTGTTATCTCAAAAAGTGAAACTCTGGTGTGAATTTATAGCCTTAATACTGCATACTATACGATGCCTCTTTCCAGGAATGCTGTGGAGATTTGGAGGATTATTGCCCAGGATAATCAGCTAGTGACCCAGACTTTGGAGTATTTCCTTGAGCTTTTATCCAAATCCCTGCCATATGAGGAGAAGCCGGACCCAAGAGACAAAGAAAAGATGGTGAAAGCTGCAACCACTGTGCCTTTGGCTGTGAGTGGCCTTTTTTTGCTGCCACTTTCATATGCCATATCAATCTTCTCAGCAAAATAGGGGCTTTGGTGACCAGCTGTATGCAAAGTCACTTCTATATTTAAAGAGGCCTCTGTTGTGGATTTGAGTCTATCAACAGCCCTCTGCTGGATGAGGGCAAAAAAAAAAAAGCCAAAGATCACATTGTAGTCGACAGGCTGTACACAAAACAAATCTCAGATAGGTGTCATTTAAAAAGCAGTGATAGAGGTATAATCTATTGCACTCATGTAGACCACTCTTTATTTTGTTGGTTTGCTCAGTAACTGTGTGCCTAATTTTGCATTTTTCTTTTAAATATATATTTTTTCTGCCATCAAAGACCTAATACAATAGCCTGCGACGTTCTAGAAGAAACATTACATATCAAATATCTTCCACATGTATCTAGTGTTTACAGTACTTGTGAGGCAAATCAGTAAATTAATCTTGAATCACATTTTGAACCAATAAAATTGCAACCATGATGTATAAACTTATGATGTATTTTTTTGATCAACAGAGTTTGTTGAAAAATTATATGTCTTCTGTGCCAGTTTTATCAAATAATAACAAATTTAAAAACTGTACTAAGACTTTAACTCTTTGACCTTTTTGAGTCAATACAAATTTGTTTAAGTTTTTTCGGCAAAATGATTCACCAGAACTTGTGACCTGTTTATTCTGGTTACATCTCATACTTCAAACTTACCAGATTACATTATATTGCATATGCTATCTTGTTCCAGGTGACCTTCGCACTGACGGAGATTTTCAAAGTGGATGAGACAGCTGAGACTGTGACTCGCATGTTTCCACGCCTGTTTGCTGCCCTCATAGTCAGAGTGGGCTCTTCTCTTGGTGCAAAGGAGCCACGGTCTAAGGTAAAGAATGATACAAATCCCTCTTAGTCTGATCCCTCAAACTCTTAATATCCAATTATATGTCTTGCGGTCATATGTATAGAATCAGATGTTGCATGTAAGGGAAAAAAAAATTTTGAAGGGTTTTATTCCTTTATTCTCTGCTCTTTTTAAGGTTAAAGATTTTAATACCCTGGCTTAGAATTACAATATCTCTATCCATTTTTCTGCAAAGCAGTTTCTGGCTGTCTCACTGAATGCACGTGTTGCACCTAATCATTTGAGGAAAACAATTTCATCAATACTTAACATGTCTGTCAAGTCTATCTGAATCTTTATGATTATATTTAAATATTGAAGGAAGTAGTAATTCATCTTTACAATCATCTACTTTAAACTTGCTATGCACTAAAAAAATTGAAACAGTCCTCTCTTCCCCCCCTCCAGATACTGTTCTCTGGTGATTAATTAATTCAGGTCCAAAATTCGGATCAAGTAGTGTAAGAAATAAATTGTAGGACAGGAAAAACTGCCATTTAATTTTTTCCAAAGCAAAGATATTGTTGCCACGTAAGGGTTCATAAAGGATCCCATATTTAATTTTTTAATATATTTTTTTTTAAAGTATATATAAGTAAAGTATATTTAAAATCTTAAGGATGAAGAGCAAAATAACAGAGTACAGCATCTACCAAATCATTGATGCAGCTCAAAACTACATAAGCTCTGTCCTAAGATGTTGGGGGTTTTCGCTTTTTGAAAAAGTAGCAAAGAGAAGGAAATAACAAACTCAAAAAAAATTTTTTTTTTCAAAATTGTCACAGGCAACATCCAATTCATAATGACTGCATTATGATCATATAACATTAGTACCAATAGGGGTGTGAATTGGTAATATTATCATTGTTTTTTTTTACCATGTACTAAGACATGAGCATTATTTATGGTGCCCTTGAAAGGCTTTCTGTGAAGGAATTAAATGTAAGGACATTTTTTTTTTCAAATCACAAAGAAATGATTGTCAGGTAATTAGTTTCTTCATGAATTCGTTGTATTCAACCAGAAAGAACAAGAAGAACCAACAAAGCCTGAAAAGAAGAAGAAGAATGTAGTACCTAAAGACACAAGTAAAAAGGTGGTGCCAATTGAGTGAGTAAACCTTTAATCAGAATCAGTTGTTTGGGGCAAGCATCCAACAGGATAATATATTGAAGAAATTTTAACCATTTGCAATGTACAGATATTTTATTTTAATATCTCCAGCTGTGTTATGATATATTTTGCTTTATATATATATTGCTATTCTGTTGCAGAAAAATGACTCCTTTTGTGTTAATAGGTCACAAATATCAACAGATTGAAATCAAAGTGGTTCTGGTAGAAGTACCAAAAAACGTACAGATCATGATAAAATTGTAGGCAGTGTAAACAATTGTGTTTCTTTAAAGGCATCATGTGAAAAAACTATGATTGAGAACAAAGAAAATGAGCGACATCACTCTAAAAGCACACAGTCAAAGGTATTTAATTTGCGAAATAAAATGAAGGAAAGAAAATCAAGGAGGGGCAAAGATGTAGACATTGTGAAAGTATGTTAGCCAGGCAAGCTATTTGTTTGAAGACTCGTTCAACTGTGCACTATTATATATAAGTCAAGTTAAGATGATGAAACAAAGAAGAATATTTTGGCCAACACTATACAACAGGTAGCTTAATGACAAAGTTTTGTTGTTTGTTGGTTTGTTAAGATGAGGGGGAAATTTGCTTTTGATTATACAGATTTTTATTTTTATTATGTTTTTTTTCCAAAAACAATTTAAAAAATAACTCATTCAATTCATTTTTTCAAGCATACACTGATGGAGCAAAATAATAAGCTTTATGCATTCAAGAAATAGTGGATTTGATAGCAAAAAAATCTTGACCAAGGCAAAGATAAATCTGTATTGAAATATGAAAGATCATATTTCAAAATGATCTTTTTTTGTTTGTGTTTAGTCCATTTATATAGACTATAATTAGATATATACATTGGATAAAAGATGGCTTGAAACCTGTCTTAATATATATAGAGAGAGGTGAAATGACCACTAGAAACATAAAATCTGGACTCGAAGGAACCAGCACACCCTTAGAATGCTAAGAAAATCTTTTTGTGAATTGAATTATTGACTTGATTTGTGTAAAATGTGACATTGATCCCTAGTGGACATATAGCAAGGCAAACTACATTTGAATTATTCTTGGCTTTGGTGTATGAGGAGAGATAATGAAGAATGTGAACTATAAATAGTTTTAGGTAGCAGACTTGATAACTAGGATTTGAATGAATGAAACCTATTAAGTATTAATCAAAAAGCTAACTTCCACAGGGCAGCTTTGACTTGTCTGAAGACATTTTTAGAGCATGTTAAGATGACAGACATGCTTGCTCAGCTGGAGGAACCCGATGCCTGGTCCCTCATGGAAGATGAAGTTGAATTTCCAGAGGCCATAACTCTTCTGGCAAGGTATGCATCTCATTTTCATTCCTCATTGATTTTTTGATGAATGGACTGTTGTTGAGATGGATAGTATAATTTTATCAGATTTTTTAAGTACAGTCCTATTGGCATACTTTGTAGAATTTTTTAGAAAGGTGAATTGAAAAATTATGATCTTATGCTGTGAAATGTGGTGTGTTCTGTGAAACCATCGCTTGGTGCCAGATCTAGTTTTGAGATACAACTCAAAGTAGTTGTTGAAGTCATACTCCATATATTTTTGTGTTTTTTTAACAATAGTTTCATCAACAAGGAGGAGCAGTTGCTCATCTGGTAGGGCTATTGGCTAACAAGAGGTCCAAGGTTTGATTTCCAGTCCAGGCCAAGTCAGTTTTTCATTGCTCCAACCAGCAAAAAATGGGTAGCTAGGTCTCTTTTGATCAGGCCAAAGTAAATGCGGCGAGGAAAGCAATGGCAAACTACCTCGTAATGCTATATGCAAAGAATAATCAGGACCCTACTCCTGATTCCCTGATGCTCGGACTAAGAGTTGGACTCACTTTACTTTCATCAACCATTCCCTCAAAGTCTCCAATGCTTCTTGTATCATGACATTGTCAAGGTCATTCTCACCCAGCTTTGATGATTGAAGTTAACGAAAGGGGATTTGGGAAAGGTTTATTAAAGAATATCTTTGTGGAAATGACTTGTTGTTTGTTGGAATTGTTTATAAGATAAGTTTAAATGAGCTGCAAGTAGCATTTTGCACAATTCAGATCATTTATACATCCTGAAAGTTCTTTGCTTGAATTTCACAATTGAAACTGAATTGGAATGTCGTGATTCTTTGTAAAAAGGTATTGAGCTTTAATTTTTGTTTTTATGCATTGAAAAGAAGGAGAAAATAAACTATAAATACTTTTTATCTCAAAATTGTTACAAGGAAAAATCCAACAAACTCACAATAACTGGTATTCAAATATATTTTTTTCTGTATGCACCAGTAGATGCATATTATGTTTGTTTCTCTCATGTTATGTAGGGCTCTTATCAATGAAGAGAAAGAGACTCACATCAGTGATATTGTGGCATCCCTCACATCTGTCTTATCGAGCCTTTATGAAACCCAGAGAATCACTGTTGCAGCATTCTTTGCTGAAGTGAGTCAACTTACTCTTTACCAAGCCTAGAATGTTAAGTCTCAGTGTGAATGTTAAACTATATTAAATTTGGACTATTTTCTAAATTGCATTTTTTTTCCACATCAGATTTGAGTCAATCTGAAGTTATTTTCTTTGTGTTTCATTATGATCCATACTAAATAAGGGCTATTTTCTTAATTGAATTTTTTTTTCCACACCAGATCTGAGTTAGTCTAAAGTCATTTTCTTTGTGTTCAATGCTCTGTAATCCACATAAAATTAGACCAACAAGAAAGAAAAATGAGAGCTCAAAATAAAGTAAAAATTGTTCTTGGAATAAAATTACTAGTCATATGTATTATTATTATTTTTTGGGGGGAGGAGAAAATTTTTGAAAATAACTAAAATATGAGGATTATGAATAGAGAGGAGCTCAAAATAAGTTTGACAGTAAAAGATTTTCACATCATGACACCATGAGATGATTGCTATTGTTGCTGCAAAAGGTAGAAAGTTGTTAATCTCACACTGTCACACATTGACCACTCTAAGCTCTTTATGTTGTTATATCTTCCTTTGACTATGAAATATGAAGGTGCTATTGTGGTACTTGTACCCTTCCGCACCTTCCTCCAAGAATCCCAGAGAAAAACTTTACTTGTGCTTTATAGTCTTTTCGGGTTACTATTCTCAGGTATTTCATTGTGCTTCATGTTCCCTTCAGATCTTGATTCAGCATACTGTAAAGGAAATATCAATAGATCTGAAAACTGGATTAAGCTAGCATCTTTCAATAATTCTTGTGTCAATTGGAATAAAAAAATTTGGACGTTTGCAATATACTGTGTGTTTGGAGGTCAAATGCCACAAAAGCTTTTGAAATTTAAATAGTAATTATTTTTTTGATTCTCTTATCAATTTAAAGAATACGATTTTTGCGTAGGACTGTGTCAGAAGTTGTCTTTGACTTGTCTGTTCTATTGTTTTTAAGCTGATCAACCAGAAATGTGCAGGCGACATGGAACTAGTGCAACTCATAATGAACAGCCTGCTAGGCAGGCTGGTAGATGATTCACACATAGTACGCATGTTGTGTGTTCGAGGCCTTGGGAACATTGCAAGTGTCAGTAAGGAACAGGTGAGAGCAAGATGGACAATAATTAATTGCTTAGTATCCTCTGAGCCACTGATTATGGGGAGTCCATTTGTTAAAGATGTAGTAGTTGGGTGCATTTAATTCACATTGCGAGGAAACTCATGCTGTCATCATCTTACAACTGTTTCATTAGGTCAAATAATGTAGGAAAATTTGTATTAGCAACTTACAAATAATTTAAAAAATTTTTAAAAAAAACTGTTTATAACTTCAAATTAAGTTTCTGCACTTTTGTTTCTAATCAAGTCATTCCTACTAAATCATTGATTTTCTTGCAGGCTTTTCTATGAAATGGAGATAATTTTTTAAGAGTTTTCATGAAAACTAATTGATCACTTACATTTTGCCAGCATCATAGAAAGAGTATTTATTTTTCTTTATGTTTCAGGTGCAGGCATATGCAACCACTATCCTGTCTGCCATGATGGCTGGTATGGATGACAAGGAGGATCCTGAAGATTACATCACCATTGAAGCTATGAGTGGCCTGTCTAGGGTTCTAGGGGAGATTCAGGAGGAACATATACGTGCCATACTTATCAATGTATCCCTCAAAATCAGGCCATGTTTTGAGAAGGTAAATAGCTCATCAAATTTCAAAGATAATATGGTGCCTCACTATGATTAAAAGATGGCTATTTTTTTAAAGAAAATTATTACTTTGGGATCTACCACTTTTTCTTTTAAAGATTGCAATCTTAGTAATGAAAAATATCAGTTCCAAGATTATATAAGCTGTTTTACACATTTGATGTAGTAGTTACATAATGTAAAATGCAGTGGTATTTTTGCTTAAATATAATCATAAACTAAGCTTATTAGAAGTTTTGTGGGTATGTGGGTCTACTGAATTGTGAAATTGATATCTCTGGATTGTATGAATTATTCCTGCATTTTCCATGGAAATAAATTGGCTGCGAGCAATTGACTAGATGTTAAAGATTGAGACTATGTGCATCTACTTAAAAAACTTGTGGAACTATTACAGAGAAGACCTATTCAATCTATAGATTGTCTGTTCAATATAATTGTCTTTTAGGACAAACCAGCTGTGCGGGCCCAGTCGTTCAGACTTTTTGGCAACTTATCTCGGTTTGGTGATGGGCCATCCAAGGCGCCTTTCCTGGAGCAAATTCATAGTAACTTCATTAGTTTACTTCTTCACCTCAATGACAAGGAGGATGAGGTCCGGCAGGTGAGTTTTGCTATGTGTCAAAAGCATTGGATTTTACATGTAAGCAGCTTTCTAGTCCATGAAGGCAAGAATGATATTTTTTACGGAGCCCCACTCACATGCAAAATGTAGTCTGCATTGACAATATTCATGGTGATAATGCTCTCTTATAACTTATAATTGTTAATATTTCAATCACTCAATATCCAAATGATGCATGAAACTTATTTATATACGTTTCTGCTGCAAAAGATCTCATTTATATTCTGCCAATCCTCACAAATATCCCCATTTTCACTGCCAATCCTCACAAATGTCCCCATTTTCCCTGCCAAAAGGACATCAATGTGCTCATTTTTCCTGCCAAATTTCACAAATGTTCCCGTTTTTACCCATCAAGGCTTAAAATATGTTTCCATTTTTTCCTTACAAAGCAACATAAATGTTCTCAGTTTTTTCCTGCCCAGACCTCATAGATTTTCCCATTTTTCCTGTTAAAGCTATACAAATGTGATTTTTTTTTTTTTTTTTTTTCTGTGGACAAAGCTTTCATTTTTCTTGCAGAAGTTAGAAAATGTGCACACACAAAAAAATGCTTTTATATGGAAAACTTGCAATTCAGTTGATTCATTTTTGGTAATATAAGTCTCACACTTGAAATGAGCATAGGTAACTAGAAACAGGGTCCCAATTTTCTAAGCATACAACTTTGTGAGTGCTGCTTTCCTCAACAAATACTTTAATGCTTTTGAAGACAAAGAAAAAATGAATGAAGTTTTCACTCTTGTTTTTTTGGTTTTTTTTTAAACTTTCACTGTCAATTTTGCCAGGGCAAATGCAACTATAATCAGAATAGAATTTCTATTTTTTGTTGTTAAATTGACAGTTTTGGTGGCAGGTAAGTCACAGTATCCACTCAATCAAACCAATGTCAATCAAGTGCCTTCAATTTACGAAGCATTTTAATTAAATTTTTCTAAATTATTTTTGGAGGGTGTTAAAAATATGTTGAAATGAAATGCAAGATATGGTGAATAGAAATTAGTATATTATATAACCACTGGATAGAATCATTGCATTTCTGGGCCTAAGAGCTATCAGATGATGTTCATATTATTGAAATGTGCCAACATAATTTTTTTAAAACATGCATCAGAATGAGTTGAGTGATATGTTAGGGCAATGACAATATATTTTATTACCAGGCCTGCAAACATGCTTTGCGTCTCCTTGGACCACTTATGGGATCAGAAGTCATGAATGACAAATTTCAACGCCATCTAGTGGAGGAAAGCAACTTGCATTATGGGGAATTCATGAATGACCTTGCCAAGCTGTTGGTATGTAAGCGTTTAAGAGAAAATAAAAGAGTTAATGTGTAATTAAATGAAATTTAAGCAAGCTACAGTAGAATTCTTTTAATGGAAAATTGGTAAACCAAAATTAGCAGTTACACCGAAAAGATTTTTATACTTCTATACAGTTTTTATTATATACCACTTTGAATAAAAAATTGGCGTAAACCAAAATTTTTTATCAAGGCATTGGGGCTTTATTCATATATTCAGCACAGTATGAAATGGTCAGTTGATTTTTGTTTTGTTCTTTTTTTTAATATTTTTTTTTTTTATTTCAAATAGTTCTACAATATCTAGACATGATAACATTTTTCTGCATGAGAAAGCTTTTCTTGTTTGTTTTCAGTGTGTAATGTGCATAAATTATGATTTGATAAAGTGAAACTGAAACACATTCATTTTTAGAGAGGTATGAAAAAAATTATCTAAATGTAATATATTTTGATAATCAAAGTTGCTGAATAAGTTTGATAATATTAGCATTTTGTCTTTTTTCCGTGACAGATTCAAGATTTTCCCAGTAAAATCAACTTCTATGTTATGGCTTGTGTTACTTTCTTCAAGAGTGCGTGGCCAGAAATCAAGAGCAATGCTGCAATGTTGATTGGTGAGACTGAGTGGTGCCCATGACATTTCCAATTTGTATCTGTGAAGAACTAAAATTGTAATAATTAGGATTCAACTTCCATTCCCTTTATATTAATGAAATTAAAGAATGCAGAAAAAAAATTGCAATATGATTCAGAAAGGATATGTTTGGTCAATTCTTTTATCATTTTTGCTTTTGAAATATATCTCTTTCTATTTTTTTTTTTGGATCAGAGCCATTTTGTTGACATTATCTTCCTCTACTGCTATGTTGTAAATGCTAGACAATTTGTAATTTTTGCCGACCAAAAAGATAAAGAAACAAGTGATGCACAGGGTGTCCAGGGAAGTCGGAAAGTTGGAAAAAAGTCGGATTTTTAATTCTTGGTCGGAAAAGTTGGATTTTGGTCGGAAAAAAAAAATTGCCCGACGGGAGTTGGTTAGGTTCGTTGGCAATATTAAAAATGCGAATTTATCGTAGTGCGGCATGTACGACGCCATTTTGTTTTGTTGACCTAGAAGTGGGCAGCGCATGCGCATGTAGACGATGCTTATATCAATTGTTCCGACCTGAGTCCTATGTAGTAGATCTATTAGGCTATATATT
>BLXT01002238.1:2724848-2738728 GCA_019648995.1 Plakobranchus ocellatus | reverse complement strand
GACTCCATGACTTGGAAACATCCATCCTCTCCCGTCACCAAAAAGTTCAAAGTGCAGAGGTCCTCAGCTAAAGTGATGGCTACAGTGTTCTGGGATGCGAAAGGTGTGATTCTCTTAGACATTTTGCCACAGAGTCAGTGTATCAATGCTGCCCGATACTGCAGCACTCTTGACCGCCTTAAAGAAGCAATTCGTCGCAAAAGACCTGGGCTCTTGAGAAGGGGTGTTGTGCTTCAGCATGATAATGCAACCTCTCATTCAGCAAACCTTACACAGCAATGGCTGCAGCGCTACAGTTGGGAAATTCTTCCTCATCCTCCCCACTGTCCAGACCTGGCACCCTCTGACTTTCATTTGTTTGGACCCTTGAAGCATCATTTAGGAGGCATGGCTTTCGAGACAGAAGATGACCTCATCAGTGAATTGAGGAATTGGTTTGATAATCTTGACGTTGATTTCTTTCGAGTGGGTATCAATTCGCTGCTGTTGCACTGGCAAAAATGCATGGATCTCCACGGGGATTACGTTGAGAAGTAGTGAAAGAGTGAACTTCAATCTGTGTTGAGTTTCAAATTTATCTGATCAAAACTCTGAGTTATGCCCCTTTTCCTGTTTTTTTTCGGACATCCCTCTTTATAACTGTTGAAATCGCGCTTAGATCATTGTAAGTGTCTATTTGGCCTTGTAAATAATTAAGAACTATTGAAGCTGCTACTGTAATACACAGACTGTTGGATTACGTGCTTAAAATGTGTGCAAATCGAAAGAGGCTTGTGCAAAGAACTTCAGTCAGAGTTGGAGGAGAGAGAACAATTTATTCCAGCCATCCAAGGTATGTGTTGAATGGAGCACTGTTCAATTGGATGCTAAAGGCAAATCCAAGGGAAGTGAATGTAATCGTAAACTATGTTGTATAACGTTTACGAAAAGAGTTGGAGGAGAGAGAACAATTTATTCCAGCCATCCAAGGTATGTGTTGAATGGAGCACTGTTCAATTGGATGCTAAAGGCAAATCCGAGGGAAGTGAATGTAATTGTAAACTATGTTGTATAACGTTTAAGAAAAATTCATATTCCTCAGTCATTTTACAGACATATCTAACTTGATTTATACAAATCTGTAGGTCTTGATGATCTCCTCAATTAAAAATTATTGTTCCTTAGTTTGTTTTTGAACTATTTCTTTTCTTTGTCTCTATTTCATTTAAACTATATATATCTATTACTACATCTCCTACGGAGCAAAGAGCAAAGTACTGTGAATGGTGTCTTTCTTACAACATCCACTTCCACTTATATAGACTTCATGATTTCTTTCTCTGCACTTGGTTCTTTGTTTGATATACTTGGAAAACACTGTTTGGCCAGTTTTAATTAAGTGAAGGAGAATAAAACCATACAGCGTGACATTTATACGGACAATACAAACTACATCTAGCATTTGTTTATACAGAGGTTTTGTGTTGCAGGTTTTTATATTATACAGTCATTTAATTTTTAATAAAAAAAAGGAACTAATAAAAAAAAAATAAAAATAAAAAAAACCAGGCCTAAATCGAGGGTGTTATCTGGTGAGCACCAGATTTTTTATCAGAAAGTTATGGGTTCAAATCCTTGAATTGTCAATTTTCAAATTACTCCTCTGCAAAGTTGGTACCTGAAATAGAAGGAACTATTTTTATGCACTTAGCACCTAGCAGGCAGGTGTGCAATAATACTTTTTTGGGGGTAAGATGTAAAGCCTAATTAGATGGGTTCAACCCTATAAAAATACATTCTTTTTCATATTGATCAAAAGATTCCACTGAACAAATTGTCAAAGATATCATGATGTAATTTTTAAAAGCTTGGCAATGGCCATGGATTGCTTGTGATATTTTTAATTTATTGGTATATGTTATTATTCAAAACTTTCAGAAAAATATTTCATCCAAAACTTACAGAATGAAATTCTTGATAAGCCTTTAAACATTTATATCTGAATTAGTTTTACAAAGAATTGTCTCGGAAAAAGTAAATCTAGACCTTTGACTATTAAACATACTTTTTTGTGAGACAAATAATCACAGAATTTAATTATTAACATCCATATAACGAATCATCATAATGCACAACATTATTATCAGAAAGGCATATTTGACATGACGTGCTAGACGAACTTCATCAATTTTAATCATATTTTAAACAAATAATCGTATATGCGATATACAAATGTACAAAACTATAATTTTATAATCTTAATTGATAATCTTTCACAAAATCTTTCTGTGACCACATATGACACTTTCTTCACCCAAATGATACTTGTTCATCTCTTTGCATTAAAACTGTCATATTCTACAATGAGCGACAAAGTAATAAATTCCTCAAGAAATACACTGCAGCGCCAGTCAAAATGCAAAGATTTGATATATCTTAGGATCCGACCTAGTGTGTTAGATATCACATAAAACTTTTGAGAAAAAATATCTAGGTAGTTCAGGTTATGTTTTTCCTCTTTTAAACGCTTATATCTTGGCACAGATTGACATATCCATATCCAGTTTTTCACACAGACAAATATCACTTTTTCATACTTCAGACTATCTTAATAAGAATTAAGATGCAACTTGTTAACATGTGAATTGGTCCAAAGACATATGTAGAACATTGATATCAAACAATCAGTTCAAGCACAGTTTGAGTAATTAATAAATTTTTTTGGGTTTTTCTTACACATTCCAAGTGATACAGACTTGGCATATTAAGAGCCTTTTCTCTGTACCACAAAAATTATGCACAACTAAAAGAAATATTCAAAATTTGAGATATTTAATTCCCAAATTTTGTATTTTACTTCATCTTTGCTATAAGTCAACAAAAAAATTATTCTGATAAAAGCAGTCATGGCAACATGGAATGATCTAAGTATTTATGTTCAAAGGTGACTCAATAAAGTACATGTAAAAAAAAAAAAGTATAATGTATACAATGTAAACAAACAAGTTGAAGATAAGAGACACAAAAGAAAGAAATTTGTGCAAGTGAATTGTCTTCCTGCTTCAGAGCAAATCTGATTGATACCATATACTGCTGCGGTTTCAAACTTCATCACCAGTGCTCTAGCCTGGCAGGGGGCCTGAAAGAGAAAGCCTGAGATTGCATTGTTGTAGACTGGCTATCTATAAAACCAAACCAATACCATATAATTTCACTTACTAGCTTCCCTTGCAAAGCATGAAAGATTTTGTTTATTGAAAAAAATATGGATTTACTGATAAGGAAGATAATGTTCCCCAGCCTTCTGAATTATGTAGACTTCACTAAAATACAAAGAGAATGGTGGAATGAGTTTGCGACTTGCATCTTCTTTGAAGGAATAGAGTGGTCATGTTTTAAGCCTATTTAAATAGTTTTTATAAACAAAATTAGGACTTATAGAGCAAGACAATATTTTCTTTATTTTTAGACTTTTTTTTATTCATTAAACAATGACAATGAAAAAAAAGTGGTCTTTGTCGTCAAGTAATCAACACATCATTATGCTTTTACCATATTGTTCACTAAGCAGGATACTAGATGCTTGCCTATAAAAATAACTTTTTTTTGTGCTATTGCTGTTTAACTGAATAAAATGTTGCTTATCCAGTTTACACTATAGAATTATAATTATTAAGTATAATCATAACATCTATGAACTATATTTTGTTGATTCAATGTTTTTCCTCTTTAAAATTAAATATGGCTATAATATAAACATGAACAAACACTCCATTTTAGAAGTAACATTTTCTTTCATTCTTAAACTTCTTTTGCTCTAATTCAGATAGATCTTCAGTAATCGCAGAGATAAAAAATTAAATTGCAATTAAGATTTCAAAACGTGGAAATGTTCATATGCAAAAGAAATATTACATATACATCAGTTTAAAAAAATGCTTTTACTTATCATTATAGCCTTGTAATTTTAAGGACAGAAAATCAGATGAAAAATAATACCAGATACATCTATATCTGCCCCTAATTTTTCATTCAATCACTTTCATACCAGTGCAATTTTCCTTTATTCAAGATCTCAGACAACAAAATTACAATTCTGGAGGCAGATCAGTGAACACCATAGGAAAAAAAATGAATAAACGAAAAAGTGATTTTAAATTCAAGAACAGAGATGATGGCCTGGCACGAAATATCTGTATATTGTCACAACAGAATGAGATGTTTTGCATTAGGAAAAAGTGGTGGGTATAAATACAGCTTGATCATTTTTTGTTTCTTTATCCTTTATTTTCAAGCTATATCATAAATTGCAGCAAGGCTGACAGTGTGTGATTAAATATGGGAAGTACTCTCCATTTTGTATAAAAGCTATATCCCTACGGACATTTTTGTCACAAAACATTTCATTTTGACATGATGCTACCCTTATGGCTGTCACACAAAGAATTTTAAAAAACATATTTCTTAAAAGTTGTAATTTGATCCCACTTCAAAAATACACTTTTGGAAGGGGTTTGGGTGGGGAGGATGGTGTGGCCACCACATTGGTAAAGTGTATGGAAAGTGATGTTATACTGTTTGCAAAAGTCTAGTTAAAGCATGATAAAACTTAAAAAACTACAACTCCATATGGAATTAGCTTTTAAGTTTTTCTCCAGGCATCCTGTGATTATTAACTTTCATGAGGAATTGAAAATGCTAGGGTCCCTGTAATGACTTTCCAGTTATACAAAATGGTGAGGCACCATCAAGATTGAGCTTGTCTTGAACTGGCGTCACAGTGAGACCACCACTTAGATCAATAGCGTTTCCCTCTTTTTCCTAGGGAAAAAAAGCATCAAGAATTGCTACTTGATTAAAAAGTTGGTCTTCCATATATAAGGCAGCATTATATATTTATGTCTTGCGGCAATTGGTTGTCGCATATATAAAAAATTTTAAGGGTTTTTTTTTTCTTTGACATCCCTTTTTCAAAAATTAAAAAATCTCATGTACGCGCATACTTGACCTAAGAACACAGGTTTATGGCCTGGCTGACTATTTTATCCCTGCATGCACTCTGTTTTTTGCCCAAATGCACACCTTTAGTTCAACCAACACAATACTTTGAGGCATCAAACCAGTGCCATTCTAGTTGGAGGGCCATTCTAAGTGCTCATATAAAGTCATAAAAGTACACAATCAAAGAGCCATTGTCAGCAGCTTAATAAATATGCAAATAGAAGGCTGTTTAACAAGCATATGCAGGATGAGCAAGATGTAGTCAAAATCAAACACAAGCCTAGGTTAACCAGGAGGTCGAAGCAGTTTGCCATCATGTAAACAAAGTCATGATACAGGCATGGAGGGTGGGTGTGAGTGGAGTAGACACACTGTCTGCAAAGTCTAACGCTGCAATCACCCCTGGGGACTGGCCACCTTGGACAATGAGTGGGAGAGCAGTAGGTAACTAACATCAAAGCCTCACATCACCTGATATCCTAAATTCTGGCCTTCCTTACTCTGCCCCTTTTTCTTGTTTCAATGTGTGAATGTATTTTGGTGGTGATTTCCTTACTTGTTCTTGATCACTTATTTCAAAGTGAAAGAAAAGTTAATGACTATACAAACAGTCCTTGCCAATTAAAACACAGAAGGAAAATGATAATTTATTTACTACCTGCTCCTCCACCCTCTTCTCCTGCCTCCTTTTTGAAAAAAAAAAGTATATCAACACTAAGGCTTCCAGGTCATTGACTTTAGGACAGGCTATCATTCTCTTGCTCTTCCTTACCTTTAGTTCTGATCCTCCAGTTTCTCTAACAGTAGTACATATAAAACTGACTTGAGTGAGATAGAATGCAACACATGTTAGCCCCATGTATTACGCAATCATCCCTATTTATCTTGTATCCTCCTAAGCACAAAGAATGTCTAAAGGAACACTAAAGGTCCTCCTCAAGGACCATGCCTTAATGTATAGATATATATTTTACTAGGTCTACAAATTGCTATATTGATATGATTTAAAGAATTGTTGAGATTTTTGCAAAAATTTTTTAAAAAAGACAGGATCAACTGACAATATTTTATCTTTTTGTCTTTATAATCTGCATCACAAACTTTGCAACAAAAACTCTCACTTTATGAGAAATCTATAAATTATACTCAAGACAAGGCTCTTTCCACCACTGAGGTAAAAACAATGTATAAACCATTTAAATATAATCTTAAATTTACACAAAGCAAATTTATGCTCTTTATCTATCAAAATATCTCCTTTAAGATAAATCAAATAGAATTTTAAAGCACCTCATGACATAACATGCTATCTTCTTCAGTTTTTACTGCTAAAAATAAGTTAATGTTAAAAGAAAAGACATTACACTGCAAAGAATAAATTTTCCAATTTTTTTCAAAATCAGTTGCACAACATATTTCAGATGAATTACTTTGAAATAAGATCTTACCGCCTTGTAGTCAAGTAACATCTCTTTAAAAGCCATGAAGTCACTAAAAGTCAGCAAAATTTCAAATATTTCTCCTTCCAATTCTTTTTTTCTAGACCTGAGGAAATTAGAAAGAAAAATTATATATATCTATGTATAAACTATAATTGCAAAAACAAAGTTTTTAGCTTCCAAGCATTTCAATATAATTATGATACTCATCTCTAAAGAAAAAAATTTCAAGTGCATTCAATGTTAAATTTGTAGAGCTTTTTTGTATGATGGTCAGGAAAAGCGCATATGCAAAAGCTCATCTAGAGCTATGACTAAATCCACCAAAAAATGTGTTTGTCCAACATGGATTTATCACAAAAAATGTTTTCTCCAATCAAACTGGATTTTTCAAAAAGTATTTACCACCCAAATTAAAATTTATGAATCTTTAGTTTTTTATATAAACTTGTATGAGTGATAAATCGTTGCTCTCTAGCTCAATTTACAGCTGTTTCTACAATAATAATTATTAGATGGAAAACAAACATGTTATATAAACATTTTGGCACTTACTCAGTTACTGTGCATACAAAGCAACATTAAATTTTATGATGTTATTTTGTAAACATCTAAAGAATATCATATACATCAGCACAACCCCACAAAATAAGTCAAGTTACAGATATAGATGAATGAAATAGAAATCCTAAACTGAAGAAGTAAAAAACTATCATTCATTTGCATAAAAAAAGATATTGCATATTTCTACCACACTCTGCATATGGAGAAATAAGTCATTTTTATCCGAGTTAAGGTTTCTCATTTCATTCAGTGACAATCATGGAGATCTACAGCTCAACTCAATTTGTGATACTGCATGCTATACATATGAAAAGAACTCACTGCAGTTGCTGGGAAAACTCTAACATGCAAAACTCTGGGAGACGTTTTTTAAGTTCCGTTTCTAAGTAAGATTCTATCAAAGATATCTGTAGAGGAAAAAACGAATGAATAAAAACATGTAAAATGCTATTTCAAGTTTCCATAGAATCTTCAATTCAGAATGTTTTCTAAAAATTATACTTCTCTGGCAATCTCTTAGCTTTACTTAAAAAAAAACCTTTTGCCTCAAATTATTACTTTAACACATTAAGCTCTGGGCAATTTGCAGCTCACAATTGGCTATCTTATAAGCATTTTTTTTTTCAATTCACACACTCTTCACATGTAATAAAGGCACAATTTTAAATTCATCATATTAGTACATTTAATTTCCTTTGTTAAAAAAGAAAAAAAAAACATGTCTGTAGGTTGACCAAACTTTTTTTTAATATAATTTTTGAAAAGTAATTCTTGTTTTTTTTTAAACAAATTTAAAATCATCATATCAGTAAATTTATTTTCCTTTGTTAAAAAAGAAAAAAAAAATGTCTGTAGGTTGACTAGCCTTTTTTTAAATACAATTTTTGAAAAACATTTCTCACTTTTTGCAGAACTTTTGTGCTGACAACAAACACAGTGAGCTTACAATAAAAATACATGATAAATAAAAGCTGGATATTTGATTCAAGGACACACACACACATACACAAAAGATGAAATAGATGGATTAGATTAAAATAACACAGAGTATTCAAATAGCTTGGTCCAAATTACAGTTTACAGAAACTGGTACTACCCGTATACCATTGGCAATTTGTTGATTCTAGATTTAACCTTGAAGTTTCAACCAAAAAGATAATATAGATCTACAATAGCTAGGAAAAAAAACCTTTTCACGGCCAAAACCCTTCAGTCGATCCTATGAAGATATCTAATTCTAATCTGGTCAAGGCCTAAACTAGATTTAGCTCTCAAAATTGAAATCGGAATCAAAGACCTTAGGGCAAAGATTTTTTTTTTCTCTGAACATACATGAAGGTTAAGTGATATCATCAAGCTGAAAATTATCATCTTGGTTCTGAATATCATTTTTGCATTAAAGACAATTTATAGAAAGGCTATTGTGACCAGCTTTTGGTTTACAAATGTTCGGGGATTTTCCTGGGGCTGGTCTATTGAGGAGTTCCTAGAATAATCCACTCGTCTTTGAAGTTGTGCTTCTTGCCCAATGAATTTTCCATTGTTCTAATCCTCTACTAGCACTTCTAGTCTACTGTACCAGTGAGTAAATGACAGTGAATTTGAATATAAGTAATTCAACATGGAATCTACTGTTTACTTGATTTATGTTACCCTTGCCAATATTGAGCTAAAAAAAAAAGGGTAAAAAAATACTTACATATTCTTTGTGAATGTCAGTATAACAGAATTTATTTTCCTCAGTGTCTTCGAATTCTTTGTAATATTTTTCAAGAAATCCATTTTGTATAGTCTGGAAAGGTTCCTCTGAAAATTGACACCAAAAGAAAAAATGTTCTTCATTTATTGAAGTTTAATGAATAATTTAACAAAATAGTACTAAGCTATTTGTTAGAGAAAGTAAATATGAAGCAAAATTTTCTAAACATATTTTGAATGTAAAGAAAATGGAATGTATGGTCATTTCAAAGAAATCCTCTAACCCCAAGAGTAATCTTGTTAGCTTAGGTGAACAAATCAAACAAGTTACAAAATTCAAATATCTGCGTTACCTGATAACATCACATGGCAGGTGAACAAGTGAAATAAATAAAAGAATAGCCAAGGCCAAAGATACATATCAAAAAATGAAACAAATACTGGCAAGCACAAACATAAGTGTGACAACCAAAATAAGGGTAATGAAAACATATATGTATGGTCAGAACTTTTGTATGGTGGTGAGTGCATGACAAAAAACTAGAGCAGTAGAGATGTGGTTTATAAGAATGATGAAGATATCATGGACAGAAAAAAAGCTCAATGAATTGGTACTGAAAGAGCCTAATTTTTAACGATCACTAATAAAACCATAAGACAAAGGCAATTACAGTTTTTAGGCCATATTTGCCGACACAAGGGTTGAGAACACTTACCAATCACCGGAAAAATTTAAGGCAAACATAGTAAAGATCGACAGAGAATAACTATTACTGAAAGTCTTAAGTCATGGGGAATAAGCAAGGGTAGCAAAAACAACTTTATGAGGGTAATTGAAAATAGGTTTGAGTGGAGGTGCATGATCGCCAATGTCTGTACCTGACAAGGTACCTGAAGAGGAAGAGATTTTGAGAAGTCAGGATAAAATACTTTTTAAATTAAGCTACAAAAAATATGTTATTTCCACCACATAGATACACATTTTTATTGTTTTAATGGATTATATATGTATATCTCAAAAAGTGACTTAACAGCAAAGCTTTTTCAAAATATAAATTTTGAGAACAAATATTTTAGACCATGTCATGAATTCAGAGGTCATTTCTGCAATACATATGCGACACCAAACCTTCTCTTACTCTTAGTGAATTTTTAATATTGCAATAATTTAGTTTTAAGAAGGAAATTTTTAAAAAATCACTTACCCATTACTATATCCTCGATGTGACCTATAATAGTATCGAATTTCACATCTTTAGAAGACCTGGAAAGAATTTTACGAAGAATTAAATTGATTTAAAAATCAGACACAGCCATTGTGAAATACAATATAGAACAGGTTAAATGTCTTGAGACCACTCCAAATGGGTCAGATTTTGTTGATGTTAAACTTTTGAGGACAAAGAGTGAAAGGATAATTTTTTTTACCTTTTCCCCTACATTTTGAAAAAGTTTGAACCGCTACATTTAATTAGACATTACTTTATTTGTAGATACCTTTCACCTTTTGATTTGTTGACCAAAATAATAGAGGTGACGAGAGAGTCTTTTGGCCAGTGAAAGGCATTAGAATAATTCAATACTTGCAAGAGAGTACTTTAGGCAAGATCAGCACATGTTTAGCCTGACCTTAACGCAGGCAACTCATATGACAGTTGTCATAAATGTATCTTTGCAGTTAAATATATTTTCTTTCTTTTTTACTCATCGCATTAAAAAAAAAATTGTCTAGCACCTGAATTTTCCAACCCCTCTTTTCTTTGGCAATGATCCATTTAAGGCAATGTTGGCAATGTTTATGTGATAACAAGACCATGTTTTATTGCTTTTTTATGCTATAAATGAATACAATAAATATTTTGTTTATGAAAAATTCATGTGTACAAATATCACAGCAGTGATTTAATTACACTATAAGAAAATATAAATTAGGTTTAAATATTTCCCAACAAATTATTAATAATAACCACAATAACAAGGTGCAGTTTGTGAATCTATGAGCCCTGTATTTTTCTGTGGCGATATCTTCTAGAGCAGTTCACTAAATCTAAACAGCTCTTTTTGATGTACAGATTTGCTTGCAGATCTTGATAATGACTCCACTAAGATTCTCACATTCTTCCCAAAATGTGTCAGAAATTGATTACTTTGATGAGTAGTATGAATATGTAACTAAGTGTGCAATCTTTTAACATTTTACAAAGTTTCAAAAGGATTCCTAGTAAAATATAATGGTAATTTTATTTCCAGAAATGGTGCCTGCAGAGCATCTGAAATTGGCCATTTCTTTTTTACCCACAGGTTTCACTTTTACAATAATCACAATTGTCAATGAGTTAGCTTGCCATGACATAGTTTGATACTGATCACTGGGCTTGTGTATCATCATGGCATCAGACATCATAGAGAGAACTGAATTGTGGCCATACATTTTGCACGAAAGTCACTCATCATTCAGAAACACTTCAATGGTCTTGTCTCTCTAATAGTGGGACAGTAGTGTACGAAGACAATCTTTATCCCACCCTGCACTACTTTGATTTTATGTCTCTTAAATTTCCTGCCATACTTATATGCAGGGAGCACTCTGTAGAAACTGAAATATTTTTTCAAACAATACCAATGATGCAACTTTTAGATTATCAAAAATAACTTTTAAAATTAACATGCCTAGCAAAATGTTGAGCATGACATTAGTTTAAGAGAGGATTTAAATTCTTTAAGAGTGCAAGGAGGGGTGAGCCTTGAGAAAGGGCAAGAAAGATGGAAAATAACACCTGTCAAATATGCTGTTAGACAAGCTAGGTACGGCAATTAAAAAAAATTTTGTTACAAATTTCTGCAGCTGTTTAATATACCATAAGACATTCAGGGATAAATATTTTAAAAAGTGAAGAAATGCAGACAAATTCTTCTTGCCACTGCTAACTGAAACCAAAATATAGAAACACTTACGCAAAGTTAATCTTCTAAATTATTATCTCTTTTATTAAGGTGTTTTTTAAATTATCAATTTATTTTAACTTTATGAAATATATAATTGAATGCCGGCATGCCAAACCTCAGAAGTATCTTCTTTGTGAGACTTCAGAGTTTTATACCCCTGCTATCAATATATAAATTAATTAAGGATAACTGCAGTTTGATTTCAATTTATGCAAATTGATGACTTACAAGCCAGTTGCAAGATCTTCTTCAATGAAGTCACTGTGTGAAAAATCCATTTCCTCAATTTCACCTTCATTGCTGCCTACAAAAGAATATTTGAAAATTAAGTTGCTAGTTAAATTCCTGTCCCCAAAAAAATTCAAAGGAACTGCCATGTGCTGGGAAGATTAAAGTATATTAATGGCTGGGATGAAAATCAGAAAGTTTACACAGAATATACATTTATAACCATAAACTCCTAAGTTTAACACTATTTTCTGAATTAAATATAAAATTAAAAACCCCTACATATTATAATAAATTTCATTCACTGGCCTAACTTTGAGTAACAATTTTAAATTGACATGAACAATTTAATTCAATAATCCAGTGTGTACATTAATCTAAATTAAGAGAGAAGCAGCTTACAACATTTGCTTGTCTACCAGTTACTGACACAAAGGATTCTAAAAATACATTTTTGTACTTGTACTGTAGCGGGCCTTAGCACCATCAAAGGGAGTAAGGGATAAAAGATAAAGTATCCATACTTTCATTTTTTTTCTCACAAATATGGGCAGTTTCTAAACAAGTAAATGAAGTTCATATGAAAATTACATCAATAGATGATGTAAATTCATAATTTACTTTTAATCTAAACCATTTGCATTCATTTTTTAAGTCTTAAAAAATTAAAAAAACTAGCGTAATGCCATTTGTATATCTGTCTAAATATTGTATTGTGCCATTGCTTTTTGTAAAATTATGATGTGAACGATATATGTTTTTACTAGTCATAGTCATAGCTTGTTTTTGCTCAAAATATTAATGATTCGATGACAATGCAACGAAGAATTTGGAGTTAGCGTGCCTAGAAACGGCCGGTAGTTCAAGATAAAACATGGCAAAAGATGCGTTAACACTCCCCCCAAAAATTTATTGGGCAAAAAATTACGGTCCAAAATTACATCGCTCCCGAATTCAAGCACTGAGCAACGAAAAAACAAATGGCAACCCTTGCATAGAATGGCTTTTCTCTTCATTACCATGTCCATTGGAATGCATGTTGTTCGAGTTATTGGTCTCCATCTTGAAACAGTTCCGGAAGTGACGCTATTTTCCTCCCTTTTGAAAGAAGAAACTTCGAAAAAGAAGCAAAGATCGAATGGTCACAAAACGTAAACATCTTCATGTAGGAAAATACTAGTCTGTATGTAGTGTAGTCCTAGATTTCATTTTCGCATTCCATTAAAATGTATGATCCAAGAATCATTTCAATGTGGAGTGAATGTTTCTGTAGAGATACTACAGTATCCCTAAATTTATGAATATGAATCATCTAGATCTAGTCAGCATACGAGGTGTAATTCCCCGCCAAGCAGACAAATGTTTAAATATATATATAATTATACCTCTTATCTCTCCACTCCATGCAAGCGTCGGTGGTGTAACGGTCAGCATGGTTGCCTTCCAAGCAGTCGATCCGGGTTCGATTCCCGGCTGACGCACATTTTTTTTTTTTACTTTTTGAACCAATTTTTTTTTCTTTTCAATTGGTTTTTCTTTTTTTTTTTTCCCGGTATTTGCAGATGGAAGCAGACTTTAAGGCCGCTTTCGATGGTACTGTGCAACGGCGAACGGCTTTTCGATTTCCATGAGTACGGTATTAGTACGGATTTTTAAATCAGAAACCGTACGGCAAATTCTCTTCCTGCACAAAGTTATTTCATTCAATAAAGAAAAAAAAATGTACTACAATGTCTGTATATCAAGAATTCTTGTGACCCTGCTCTAAAAACCCACATTTTTGTTGTGACAGGGCAATCCTAGAAAGACTTGCCTTGTATCGGCTTTCGCTTTACTGTATTGTAAAAAAAAAGTCTAGATGGTTAGAGATTTCTTGATAAATGCATTGCGAAGATGTAGTATTCACGACCTTCATGAAATGGAAAGGCTTAATAATATGTGTGTATGTGGAGAGAAAGAGAGACGGAGCATACTGAAAAGGGGACAATTCTGTCCTGAGATACCGGTATGAAGAAAGGGCTTAAA